>VZTV01121038.1:0-17066 GCA_013400875.1 Anhinga rufa
GAAGCTCTTTGGTCATCCATACATGTTTTGGCAAACATTTGTTAAGTATTTTTTCCTTAAAGTTCTTCAAAAAGAGCTATTACATTTAATCTAACCAAATTATCTATATTTTCTGATCACACCTCTTCTACCTGATCTTAATGGGAAAATTAATTTTGTTCTGTCTCTCTTTTCAGTGAACAGACAACTTAAAATTCTTTATTTGAGAAATCTAACTTGGACCATCTGTATCTGTTAATGGCAATACTTTGAAAACTTTTGGATGAAGAATACTGATACTTTTATTGTATAGATGAATTCTTTTTTTCTGAAAAAGACATGCATACACATTTGAGACTAGCTTTCCCAAAGCAATTATTTTTTTTCTCTCTCTTGTTATTTATTTTTTTTTTTAATGTGATTTGGAGAAGGAAACAGTGTCTAGACAGCTCATGCATTTGATAGCTTAAAACCTATCTGGTGTGTCATCTGGATGACAGTGAACTTGAAGTGTTTTGCAATCCTGCCAAAGAAAGGTTTGTTTGGCTGCTGTTTTAATCAGTTCACTTTGTAAGTAGACACCAGAAACAAA
Source organism: Anhinga rufa (assembly GCA_013400875.1). Classification (NCBI taxonomy): domain Eukaryota; kingdom Metazoa; phylum Chordata; class Aves; order Suliformes; family Anhingidae; genus Anhinga; species Anhinga rufa. The sequence goes on from VZTV01121038.1 coordinate 572, forward strand.
AGACTAATGTATACAGTCATAGCAGAACCTTCTCTGTTTTTCAGCAGCTCTTCAGCTAATTCAAACATCACCCACATGGAAGGTAGCATCTGTTGAACAGAGGAAACAATTCCAGTTAGTTTCTTTAAATATATTTCTTTAGCTGACAGAAAAGGTGAATTGATTTCTTAACTTTCTGAAAAGCTAAAGTCAGAAGGGACTCCTTAATATAATTAATTTTAAAGATTAAGGTATTTTAAAAACCGGTTGAGCTTAATTTCTTTTTAAGTTGTTCGGAATGTTTTTGTAATCAAAACTTGGTGGGCTTTCTGATTTAGGGTTTCTTTTGGTTGTAAGGAATTCTCCAGAGATATACTTCTGAAATGTGCCTTGCTTGGTCAGTCCATACAGCATGCAAACAGGAGTATTTAATAATTATTTCAATTACTTAGAATGACAATGGGATGAGAAGAGGTTCTGTCTTCCTGAAGTAGTTGGTAGATTATTGTTGAGTCTGTAAGAGTTCAAAATCTGTTGAAGACTCGGTCCTTATTTGTGCAGTTTTTTAGAATAAATTATTTAATGTATATCTTAATTTCTTGAAACAGTTGCCATTAGATGATGGTATGTAGCTCAGCTAGCCGCAGGTCCTGTCACTAACAATGACCAGAGTAATTTCCTTAAATAAGCTCTTAAGGGACAGCTTTTCTTTGGGAATCAGAAAACAAAGCCATTGTTCTCTGGTTCAGGAAGATATGAAAAAAATAATTATAAATTATCAATTGCATCCAGTGCATGGTTAGATTAATCCATTTAATCAACAATATTCTGTAGTCATTAAAGGACACATACAAGTTTAGCGTCAGAGCTGTGTTCATTTTCATCTCAGCATATTTGGAACTTTATGTTTAAGTTTTCTGGTTTGCAAAATTTCCTCCACCACCCTTGGTTCAAATACAAAGTTAAACATAACAAGGACAGAGAAAGATATGCAGTAGACCAGTTGTTCCTTGACTTGTGTAACCCTAAGCTCTTTCTATATTACCAATAACCTTCTGGCATTTTTAGTCGCTGTAGTGAAGTAAGCTATGCAAGGCCTGATTTGAGAGATAATCATGATCTCCAAGGTAAATTCTACACTCTGAGATGATATTTCCAACCTTTGTTCCATTTCAACAACTTTATTTTGTCTGGGATATGTTCAAACTTAAATGTTGCTCTTTGAGTATATCATCAAAATAAGGAAAATGAAGCCTTAAATTAGAAAATAATACTTTTCTGAAGATTAATTGACATATTGAACTGCACACAACTGCAGTCACAGAATGGCCTAATGATGCTAAGGATGTGAGATTAATTGCTCCCTCATATTCATTTTTAATGAAGAGTAACAATTGAGCTGACAGGCTAATTATTACAGTTTTCCAGGTCTCTGCTATAATAACAATCATAATGTTACTCGTCAATCAAAATGTAACCCTTATAAGGCTTTTGCTCTTTAAAACTCCAACACTGTTTTCTCATTTAAAGTACAGTGACTCCTGACATTGAGAGACCAAGGGCACTTTGCCAACTGAAACTCCCTTTCACATTTCAGGTAACTACTTCAAAATGCAGGGCTGGCTAATGAAACTAACTTTCTAGATTCATTTTATAATTGTGACCTAGCTACAAAATTTGGAGCAGATGCCTGTTCTTATCTTTTCCACCATTTAGAACTTTTCCCAGTAATGTGTTTAAGGAGTCTGGGACAGATAACTACAGCTGAAACTAGAATTGGAGCTCCTGCATTTGACTGGATGTTGTCTATGATTTCTGGAACAGACAGAATCAATAATGATGTTCAACTTTATATTTTTTAACCTTTTTAATTTATTTTTTGTTTGTTTGTTTTGTAAAAGAAAAGGGCTATTTCCAGTAACGAAGATAGGTCAAGACAGGAATTTTGGACACAGTTTAATCGATGGTGTCCATTTAGAGGAAAAAAGAGAAAAATTACAAAAAGTACCTCAAAAAACCTCATCCTCACATCTAATCTTAATTCCATTATAATGAACAAAAAGCTTCCTATTGTCATCAGCTGGTGTAGGTTCAATACTCATACATGTCCTTTCCAATTCAATTGTTTATACTTTTCACTTAGTACTTTAATTATCAATTGTACTCTGTATGATATTGAATCTAAATGAAAGAGAACTCCACAACCTTTTTTGCTTGAAGGAAAATAGATTTTTGCCTGTGTATCATGAAGGAAAGACAAATTTCCTAAATCATGTTTCTTACCTGGTTCTTGCCTTTGAACATATGTGCCTATTAAAAGTGAAAAGAGCCTTGAAAGACAAGAGGCTGAACTTCCTTTATTATGCCAAGTGTTTCAGGTTGGAACCCATAGGTCAGTTGTGGTCAAACAGAAAAAAGATGTTGCAGAGAAAAGAAAAAAATGCAGTTATTAACTCAGAGAGCCATGTCAAAAATTTCACCAACATTAACATTGATCCAATAAACAGCTTCGTTGCTTTCCTTTTGTTTATAAATTTGATGGAAAGGAAAAAATGGGGTTCTCCAATTTACAGGGTTAAGGCTGAAGCAAAGTCTCTTTAGGGTTACTAAAAGATAATTTAACAGTAATAGAGCTGCAAATAAGGTATGACTCTCTGGCATATGAATCATAATGATGGTTCTTGCTGATGTTGCCAAAGTTAATTCAGTGTCACTGAAGACCATGGGTAAGACAGCCTTAACAAGTTAATGTCCTTACTCAAGCATTCAAGGAATATTCCAAGAATGTTTAGGTTGTATGGCTGAGCCTGCTGAAGCATAGTGCAGTAAGAAATGGCTTGGACCCTTTGTCTACACAAATTTACATATGCTGTAATCCTTGGAACAGGCCTCAAAAGTTGGTATGTCATGCTCTAGCTCTGCTTTGCCCAAAATACACACAGTGTTGAAGTGCTCCAGGCTTTGAGAGTGTTGCTACTTTCCTCTTTCTCTAGCAATATCTTCCATTTCATCTTGCCAAAGAACATCTGGTTTTCATCCCTATCCTTTCTTTTGATGTCCAGACTTCCACCACCCCCTCACAGACATGATTTGGAACAGCCTTCTCTCCGTTAGCCATTTTTAGGTGGGTTTACTCTTTCATAATAGATTTCTCCCTATATGTTCTTTTGTTCCATTGATATTTTTCAGTTATAATAATACACATTTTGTAGTATATCACTTTATTAACTATACTATGCTCCTTATTCTTTTTTTCATATGACATTATTCTTAATTTACTAAGTACTGCTGCTTTATTACCTGTTTTCTTGGAGAAATATTTAGACAACAATTAAAATATAAGCCTTGATTCATTAATTGGGAAAATACGATAGGTTTTTTTGTCAACATTTTTCCTTGCATTATTCTCCTTTTAAAAACTCGGCTTGCTATCGCACAAAATCTAGGTGACAGAATGAAACAAATCATTAAATGTTGACTAGAAGACAGCATAAGAACTTTAGTTGCAGCAGAACATTTGTTCAGTTTGCCTTTAAAGTTTTAATTCATATATTACAAGTGAAGAAAACAGCATACTTGCAAGGTCTGACTTTAACCCTGTTCTTCAAAATGACATAGAAAGTACTTGCGAAGCCTCTTCCTTCACCTTTACCCTGTATCTTTCTCAGTCTAAAGACAATATTTTGGTTATCGACTTGTGTTGACCTCATTTCTTCAGGTTCTTGTTTCCAATTAACTTCTCATTACATTATACTTGGTTTCTATAACTGTCGTGGACTCTTAGTTAGCAGTGAAAACTTGCAAGCTGCAAGCTCCCACCACCTGTGGGAGGAGATCTACCGAAGGTTGATAATCACTCAGTTCTGCCCTCAAGCTAACAGCAACAGCAGGCCAACTGTCATAAAGCTGAGGAATGCCTAAGGACATAGAGGTTATATCTTCCAAATGGTGCATGAGCACACAAGCAAGGAGGGCAGTAAATGGCAGTGGTATGCAGGCATCTCCTGCAGCACTGAAAAATGTTAATCGCCAAACTGAAATGTTTCTTTTTCTTTATTGGTGTTTGTTTATTGGTGGTTTTTTTTTTTTAATGATTGCAATGTGTATTTTTTCCTTATTATTAAGTGGAATCCAATACATTCATTCTGAGAATATTTCTCAATGAAGGACATCATAAATAAGTTACAGGTTTGTAACACTCAATAAACCAAATAAAGAATCTTCTTTATTTTCCTTACTAATCCTCACCTAAGTCAGAACTTTACATCTAGTCATAATTAAGAGCAAGTTTTTCTTGTTTCTTTAAACAATATATTTTGAAGCTTGTGAGGTCAGTCCTCAGAAAAGCAGGTAAAAACAGAATAACCTTTGGAAAAATCTAGTAAAAACAGAAAAACCTTTGGGGAAAAAAGTCAAACCTTCACATAAATATAGACTGCATTCAGGATCTAGTTCTAAAGATATTTTGTAGCCTTTTTAGACATGCCACCATGATTTCTTTCATTTGCCAAATACATAGTTACTGCACTGTTATTAAATATGTTGAAGTTTTAAGAAGCTCAATAAATTTGAGGAAAAAATGTAGTGAGCTGGATAGGAAGGATCATGCTTTTTGCAGAATACCTGAATGATAGATTTTGTGATTTAAAAATATTGTAAAATTAGTGGAAAACAGAACTTGCCTTTCATGAGTTAAAATCTGCACAGATGGATATTTTAACATCACAATGGTACCTGACCTTTAAGTAATCAAAAGACTGAAAGAGTAACATGGCAAGAACTATAAACACGATAGCACATGCACATGAAAAAAACAGATGAGACAGATATGAAGAGTATCACAAAATAACAGCCAGGATGTGCAATGTTAGTCTAATAGGGGTAAAGATTGAAACTCTGGTACCAATACTAGCTGTTGATATATGTGAATAGTACTGGTTTGTGTACTCTGAAGCCCAATAACATATTACTTTTTGTAGACAGACTAATGAAAATATGTCAGAATTGAGTTATTCACATGATGGCATCTGTGGAGATGCTAGGTAAAAGGGCAATGCTTAGCAAATTTATCCTGAATATTTGCTGCTGCTTAAGGGCTTTCTTCACAACAAATGAGGAAAAAACCCTTTATGTAAAGGTCCTACTGCACTGTAGTAACATAGTACTCTGAAATTGACTTCACCACTTTACAAGATGGCATTGCCTTAGATCTTAAATTTCAGGCTTGCAAATTTAGGGTTGCATATCCTCAGGGACACATAGATCAAAACAATACAGATTACTTGTGTTCTTGAACTTTCCCTGCTGATTTTATTCCGTTCACAAAATGCATGGAATACATAGAAAACATGATCAAAAGTTATCAGACCATTTCTCTAGAACAACTATTTCCTTAAGGAGCTTTGCCAGATAAATCAAAAGATCAAAAAATTATTTCTTCTCCAAAAATCCAAGTCAACATCAACCCAGGCAACCAGGCAGACAACAAATACTGGGGTGGATATTGTTACCAGTCACAAGGAAATCAGCCTTAAAAAGCTGTACCTCTAAGTCTCGATACTTTATCTGAAAATGTTTTAGCTATTCCTCTAAACAATATTTCATACCTTGAGTGGCTAGAAAATACTATGTGCATTCTTATTTTGTTTATCAGAACTAAAAATCTTTTCAGAGCAATAAAAAAACCACTAAACATAATGAAGCTTATACAAAGATAAAGTTTTGAAGTACTTCCCTGAACAAAAAAAGATGTTGCAGTTAGTGTAAGGGGAAGATATATTATATAAAGTATATTATAAAATCTCTGTGTTCAGAAGTAATGTGGCTGAGGATTAACTATTGTGCACAAGGTGACAGAGTTAAAATTGTATATTTAAGAATATTGTCAATGTAAAGGGCTGATTTTGTTTAAAATCACAATCAAATACATTTGCATTGCAAGAATATAATTGCTGCTAGATCAAACAAGTAAGTGTTTAAAAAACCTTGTAAATTTTCAAGGGCTCAGTAGAAAAGCACTCAAGAGGGTATCAAACCAAGGTTATAGTAACAAAACTTAACCTTGAAATTTTCTTACTTTTGAGTACTTTTGTCTGCCACCTCCATGATGTTTTGACATGGTTTTTAAATGCAGTATTTTTATATTGTAAGAGATGTCACTGTAATTAAAGCTGCATGCAACTCAGCTTTATGTTGCCTCTAACTTCCCAAAAGGTATTTAGCATAATTTTCCATTTTCTGTCTTTGCTTGCTGGTTTTCTTTTTTTAATTTTCTTAAATCTGAGCAAGAACAGTAAAAGCATGGAAAGGGTTGCAGTTGTAAACATAGCTGAGAACAGTAAGCCAAAATTTGGCTTTGAAAATTTCTCTGACAAACATTTTCACCCTTATATTGAAACTGATGGGCACTGCAATCTTCCTCATCTGTAGATTTCTTGTGCTTTTTTTTTTTTAATAGAAGTGAGACACCTACTCAATTGTTTTGTCTGAGCACTAAATAGGTTAGTGATGGAAAAAGTGTACAATTTATTGAAGTGCACACCCCTATTACATTCTTGTCTCAGCTTCAGCATTTTGTGATTTAAGTGCAAATACTGCAAAATGTCTACATCCTCTGGGAGGATGGCCAACTGTAGGAAGCTGATATTCTTTTCTTATTATTACTTAGTATTTCCACCTAGCTAAATATTCTACATATGTTTATTGGACTTGAAAGTATGACCTGTAATAGGGAGTAAAGTAATTTACATATGTTTTTAACACATTGTAAATTTGACCAATTTGTACTACTCCCATATAAGTTTATTGCCAGTGTTTATTATTTTCCATAAGACCTTGCTTTGCTTTTGCCACATTTTTTATGTCCTTAGTCATGACAAAATGAATCATTTAAATGTTAGCATTGAAAACTTGGAAGCACATGTGATACTGAAGGAAGGAGAGTGAAAAGAACGAAAATCTTCATATACAAATTTTAACATCAATCAGAATCAATGACAAAAATTTCTGTATTAAATTTTTTTTCATGAAGTTTATTGAATTAAATAAAGTCATTTTTAAGGGCTTCAGAAATGAGGGAAACGTGAAGATCATCAGTCATTCTTTGCTTTTCATTGATTCTTTAAGTATGCAAGTACATTTTTCCAGTATAAATCTGAGGGCAGGCTTCAATAGGACAATTCACTAGTTGTCCTACTGACAAGTAAAATTAAGCACAATTCTTCATAATTATTAAAAAGTATTAATAAGGAAACCACTTAATGCTTTGTTACTTTCTGATTTAGGATACTCTTCATAGCCTACCATAATTTTTCTAAAAATTGCTTCAGATCACTTCTAGCCAAACTTAGGAAGACATAGTACATGAAATTCCCTGAGTGTAAGCTTCAGTTATATCCATTAGGTGAGAAATAGTACAAGGAGAGCTTGGTTTTCAGATACATTTTTATCCTAACATTAAAGGAATAAGCATACCTTTACCTTTGGATGAACTGGGTATATCTTTTGGTCAAAAAATGGAAGAAAGCTTGAATTTTTTGCCTCTGTACTGTAGCCAATTTCCTGAACCATTTTTTATGCAAACTCCTTAATACAAAATACGTTATGGTTTAAAAATAATGCAGAAGAAAATGTTTTAAGTTTAATGCATGAATAAGCTTTATTAGTTAAGTTCTGCATTGCCAAAAAAAAAGATCAAGCTGCTTGTTTCTTAATGCTAAATCAATATTATATTGTATAAAGTAAAGATAGTTACTCCACTTTTAAAAATATTCAATTCAGTTAATCAACATTAAAAAAAAGGTGTATATACTATGGACTTATGTTACCTAAGACTCCTCCCAAAATAATTAAAAGTAATTTAAAAAAAAAAAAAGAAAACAAGTTACATATGTTTCTTTGAAAAGAAGAACTTTAAATACTAGCTGTGAAAAAGAACCATATTTAAACCAGAAACTGTCTGAAAATATGAAGTGCTGTGATATACATCAGTGCCAGTGAAACAGGAGTCATTCTAGGGAGCAGATGGATTAAATTAAGTAGCTTTATTTTCCTCTGAAAACCAGTGGACAACTGCAGCTGAATCTCCATGCAAATTCATCTTTGTCCATAGAATTTGCAAAGTTTCAGCTTTCCTGTTCTTCTATAAAGATTTGTTTTTCTCTGGGACAGGTTTATCTTCTATGAAGAATACCTTTTTAATTATTCTCAGTTGTTGCATGAAGAAAGCTTTTGACTATAAAATGGTTTGTTCAACCAAGATATGGCAACTGATATTGAAATAAATTAACAAGTGAAAATTCCCAACCTTTACCATTGACTAAGCATTTGGAAGAATTTATAAAGAATAACATCTGAAATTACAGAAGTGATAGAAAATTCTCATGTGACAAGTTGTTAAGGAAACTATACTTTGCATACATGGCATATTAAAATCAATGAAAAGATAACGTGCATATATTCTACCTCTTTAAATCATATGTTGGACAGGACTTCGGCTATGCTGTTTGTCAGAAAAGTTCAACTTAATTTCAATATTCATAAAAGAGGATCCAGATAATAAGCAACTGTATAGAGATTCATGAGATCAGTGTTCTGTTTCCCTCTGGGGAACAGACAGCTCTTCAGACCTTGAAGTTTTTCTCCATTTCTCCAGTTTTAAGTTTGTGATACTAATATTTAAAGTCTAAATAGCCAAAACAAACTCTGAGTAGATACATTTATTCAGAATTTAATTCACAGACTGGTGAGAAAGTACCTAGAGCACTAAATTGCTTGAAATTAATTGCAAATTTCTTTTAAGTAGTTGACTAGTTTCATGTGAATAAATTAAAAAAAAACCAAACCAGCTAATAATTCAGCAAACCTTAACAAAACAATTTCAGCTTGAACTTTGTAGAGAGTACAGGCGTGAAAACTGCCAGAATGCCATTATAATATTTACTTAATCTCATCTATATGCCAAGCAATTTTGATAAATGTCTTCACAAGACAAGTTAAAGGATCAAATATTTTATATGCTTGATTCAGAACTGGATAAGAAGGGAAGTCTCTCTTTCACAAGCATGACCTGAAGGGTATTTTGTCTTTAACTACGTTTCTTTATTATTATTTAATAAATATTATGGCAAGTTCTTGCTGTACCCAAAAGCTGTTTGGAGGTGTTTTTTTTAATGTAGCCATTGGAAAAAAAAATATTTGCAGTTCCTGTTGTATGTTTAGTAATGCTTGCATTACAAGGGTTCTATCCTACAGTTGCCACCATTAACTGACATGAGAATGTTGGTAGACAACAGGAATTCAGAGTATGAAGTTTATGACTATTCTAACATTTTTGTTATTTTAAGTTTAAAAGACAATACAGAAGCTCATGAGATCAATTTTGAGCCACAGAGAAAACATTACAGAAATAAATACGTGTTTATCTGCAGAATTGTTCCTTTTCAGTGCATGGAAATTTGTTTGGGAATTCAGAGTGTGGGAGAAGTTTGACTTGAATGTACTGGACTGTTAGGCAAGAAGAAAGTATTTATAAGCACATTTTTTTCCCTTTCATGTTCTGCTATTGTTATTAAACTACTTTAGTTTATGAGGGCTTTTGAGTCACTCTTCACCGTTATGATTATTCACAAATAACCAAATACTAGGAATTCCAAACAGATTAATTGCATACATATGAAGTATATTTGGGGTAAAGTAGATCCAAAGTCAGCATAGGAATAACAACCCTTGTGACAGTAAAGAATCTGGTCTCATTACAATGGGTAGTGTACTTAAAGACACTGGCAAAATAACAGTGCCACACATTGCCCTGCCACCAAGGGACCAATAGTTTACTGTGAGTACTTTTCATATTGGCACCATAAAGTCTCTGAGTGGGATAAATGCAAAGAAATTATACCTGCTTTAAAACCTTTTCTAAAGATTATGCAGCAATAAACACTACAGAAAATATTGTCTTGTATTTCTATAATTAAAAAATAATTAAGGAAACCCCATAGGTATCATCAATTAACAGAATACAAAACCAGAAAACATTGTTCAGTAGCTGCTTTCTATATTCATGTCTGGCTGAAATTAATTTCATTGGTTAGTATTTCAATTTCACTGTATATTTCCAAATGTCCTGTTCTTATATAAACCTTGTAAATACATAATAAAGGGTTTTTTGTATGAAAACTATTATGTCTTCGCATTCATATAGTTTGTAAGAAATTCTTTGCAATGAGTTAAATCAGTTTATTTTTATATCAGACTATGCTATTCACCTCTAACCATCTGGTATAGCTTTCACATAAATGGTACACTCTCAAACACTATCTAATTTAAGCCATTAGGCTCTATTCATGCAGACCAGTGGTATATCATGTTTTAACCTATTTTACTCTATTGAAGATACAGACAAAAAAGCCATGCACTTGAATCAATAAAGGTCATGAAAAGCCAATATCAAAAAGGTAAATTTTCTTTTTCTTTTTCTTCTTCTTCTTTTTCTTTTTTTTCTTTTTCTTTTTCTTTTTTCTTTTTCTTTTTCTTTTTCTTTTTCTTTTTCTTTTTCTTTTTCTTTTTCTTTTTCTTTTTCTTTCAATCCTGTTGGTTTATTCTGTGTAGTTTGTACGCTTGTAGATATATATGTATTAACCAAATAAACAAATACATTTGTTTCAGGAAAACTCATAGTTTCCACGCCCTGTCTGATCTCAGAGATGAGAGTAAATAATGATATTTTTTTCTTCATTTTTAAAATGTTTTCTCTGGAAAAGTCATGGTTTTCAAAAATAGGTTGCTCTTTTTCTCATAGGGAACCTCCTTAAATCTCACTATTAATTATCATCTGGATTTCTGTGTTGTTGCCCATCTTACCTGATCGTTAGCTGGAAACATGCTGAGGTAGCCTGAGGGTAGAAAAGAAACTTCATAATAAATTGGCAAAGTAATATCTGGAAGCTGACTTACCATATGAAAAGTTCTCAGTACAATGTGGTAGAATCACAACTGTGAAGACAGCAGGCACTCCGTTATCCATTTCAACAAACATTTGAAATTAGCTGCTTTGCAGTTACCTGCATCATTGCTGGTCCCTGAATCAAACTGATGACAAACTCCTTTCCTCAATGGTACCAGGATTTCATTCTATGATCTTGATTCCCTCTCATGCAAGTTTAGAACTGATCATGAAAATTTTAAACTAGTAAATGTTAATTTCATATGAGTAATCTATAAACCATTCATAGATTAATTAACAGCTGTGTGTGAGAATATGAGTTCACCACTGGCTTGATCATTGTCTTGATAAAAAATGTTTATCACAAAGGGAAAAGCTGGGTGGTATTTCATATTTGTCAGTCATCTATATTAAAAGGGAAATAGACAATACTCATGGTCCTATATATCCTCAAGTGTCATGGGAAATGGAACAAACAGACAGAAACAACTTTGCCATTTAGCTTATATAGCTCAGTTGAACATCATTAAGATGTTTACCCATGGTGTGCTAAGTACCTAAATGCATCAGAAGTGGATTCTATCATTCTTGACATTGACACATATATTTCATATGACTCAACAAGACTTGCCGCCTAGATTGGACCTTTACAGTGCTAAGTATTAGAAACAGATTAAGTTTTAAGAGTTCAAGACACACTGCAGTATTAGGATATCTAAAAGTGTTTTCATAATTGTAATCAGCATTATCTTCTTGCCTTTCCTTCCATGCCTCCCCAAATACAGTTAATCAAAAGTGGATATAGAATCATAGAATCATTTAGGTTGGAAAAGACCCTTAAGATCTTCTTTCCTGCGCGGGTGCCAGAGCAGTGGCACAGGCTGCCCAGAGAAGCTGTGGAGTCTCCTTCCCTGGAGACATTCAAACCTCGCCTGGACGCGGTCCTGTGCCCCCTGCTCTGGGTGTGCCTGCTCACGCAGGGGGGTTGGATGAGATGATCTCTGGAGGTCCCTTCCAACCCCCACCGCTCTGTGATTCTGTGATTCTATGAAGATCATTGAGTTCAACCCCAAACCTAACATTGCCAAGTCCACTACTAAACTATGCCTAAACACCACATCTACACATCTTTTAATACCTCCAGGGACGGTGACTCAACCACTTCCCCAAACAGCCTCTTCCGACGGTTGACAGCCCTTTTGGTCAAGAAATTTTTCCTAATATCCAACCTAAACCTCCCCTGACGCAGCTTGAGGCCACTTTCTCTTGTCCTATCACTAGTAACTTGGGAGAAGACACCGACACCCACCTCACTACAGCTTCCTTTCAGGTAGTTGTAGAGAGCGATAAGGTCTTTCCTCAGCCCCCTCTTCTCCAGGCTAAACACCCCCAGCTCCCTCGGCCGCTCCCCATCAGACCTGCTCTCCAGACCCTTCACCAGCTTTGTTGCCCTTCTCTGGACACTCTCCAGCACCTCAGTGTCCCTCTTCTGCTGAGGGGCCCAAAACTGAACACAGGATTCGAGGTGCGGCCTCACCAGTGCTGAGTACAGGGATACAATCGCTTCCCTACACAGTTGGCCACACTATTCCTGAAACAAGCCAGGATGCTGTTGGCCTTCTTGGCCACCTGGGCACACTGCTGGCTCATGTTCAGCCAAATGTCAACCAACACCCCCAGGTCCAGAAGGTGGAAGATTTTTTTAATGGTTAGATTTAACCACCTCCTATAGAACCTGCCTCTGCTGACACTTTAACCTCAGTATTTTCTGTCTCTTATTTTCTTTAAGCTGCCTATGAATCTACTCTCACATTCCAACATTTACACACTCATTTAAGCTAATTTTAGATTACGGCAAGGAAAAGCAGTATCACCTGTTTACTTATGGCTAAACTACATGTTTAGGATTGAGGGTAACAAATGAAAAATACCATATAGTATGTGAATTAAACTATTTTGCTAAACAACCTTCTTAGATTAACCCTAAACTAAATTAGCATCTTACTGAGCTTCAGTAAATGCTGCTTATATTTCTCTGCAGACAACCACAACACTGAAGATAAGGCATCATTAGACAGATCATCCATATGAAGCATAATAGGGAAAGGGCACTTCAGTAGGGAGCTTGGTTGTCCACACAGATCATGATTTCAAACAATGGGTTCTTTTCACCTTCAGTCCATAGATTTATCAAATCAAACTGAGAAGAGGAGAGTTTTCTACTGCAAGTACTATCCCCATCCAAAACATCTATTTCTATCTTTCTGTTGCCATATCTTAACATATTGAAGATGTTCTTCAAGAAAAAGGTCTGGATATCTTCCCAAAATGCATGCCTGCATCCAAACACCTCTGTTCATTTTCTGTATTCAGGTGGGCACTAGCATATGCAGAGACACAACAGAACTGCCAGTTCAGAAGCTGCCCTTCCAGCAGCTCATACCAAATTCTGCCTCCATATCCTCCTCCTTTACCTGCATCACTGGGTATAGATTGTCATGCAGGAGCTCACACTCACTTCTGTCTTATAGGCAAGTTATTCAGGACATCACGTGTTCCTTCATGCACAGGTACTGGTAAAAGTAAGGACAGAAAGATTTCCTGATTAGGTTGTTGCTACCATAAGCAGAGGATTATGTCATGTTTTCCCCATATTTTTCAAGATGTTTTGTGAGCTTTAAGTCTCTTGAAGTATATTTTAATTGAGAATGTTAAATTCTTTTAAATTAATATATGTATAACTTTCCTACCTGTGGTGTCCCAAAGATCTGTAGGTATACAGGAAACCGTAGATACTTAGTGCTATATAGTGCGTACTTAGCGCTATAGTAAGCACCTTCATAATATACATATAACCTAATGGCTAACGTATACCTATTTGAATAAACTGATCATACTTGTTTGCTATATCCTGAGATGACTGTAATGTGTACTATGTTTTTTTTTAAATTTGCTTTAGCTGCATTTGGAAACAATGCAGATATTGTGTTTTGGGTGTGATTCTGACTCCTTCAGTAATTGAAGGTTGTCTTCCTCCATCACCAGGCCTCCGCATAATGGAAGCATTGAAAGCAAGCTTCTGCTCAGCTTAAAAAAGCTAAGCTTAAAATGAATTTCGTTGTGTTAAATAGGTCTAAACCAAATTTCTTCTCATATTCTTTCTTTTTCTTTCCCCTTACATACAGTAAGTAATTGCCACTGTATAAATTATTTGAGTGGAATTTTTAAGACAAGCATAGGAAAGTTTGAGAGATCTCTCTTCATTTAATGGCAAGTCTGAATGCTTTTTCTCACAAAGTCAACACCACCAGCATTACTTAATGTTGTCGGCTGTTTACAGTGTAGCTTCCCCTTTCTTTAGCATCATTCTACCTTTTAAATCTATTTGCTTGCTCAGCCACCTACTACTTTATCAAAAGCACAGCCTGTTAAATCCTGGGAGGAAGGAACTTTCAATTTGAACATGAAATTATGGGGTTGATATGGGAATTACTGTTTTATGTCATAAAGGAAATCAAATTTGGAGAATACAGTTGGGTCCCTTCCATTCTTCAAACGTATTTATGAACCTGAAATTATTTGTCTGAACACCATTTTACCCTCAGCTTCCTGGTGACTAAAATATTAGCAATATTTTAATAAATGAGGCTGCCAAAATAGCCTTTCATCAGCAACTATCTGACAGTGAGTTCCTTTGGCCCCAATCATACACCTCATACAAGGCAACAGGAGGAAAACTCAGCAAGGGGAAGAGTGGTGAGGAGAGGGAGATTAGTGACTGCGGCCTTCTGAGCCTGGTGAAAAATCCATACCTGAGTGTGACTCAGGAAGTCTACTGCAATTTAAGTCATGTTGTGTTTAAATTGCAACGTGAAAAGTAAAACGCCACATCTTTCTCAGAACTGGTAATGTTTTAATTAGTTGTAGAAGACATTATCATGAGAATAATGTAATGTAGAATCAGGTTTACCCAATTATTTTTCATGTCTCCACAGAATGCTTCAAGGGAACAGGAAAATAAAGTGTGACAGCTGTTATTTATTTTTTTAAAAAATTTAAAACTTTTTTAAAAAAATCACTTATTGGATTTGTTTACTTAGAGCAAAGGTGATTTTTTTTATGGACTTTTGTTGTAAAAATAATTTATTTAAGGCTTCAGAAATCATAACAATCTTACACTAATGTACAAAGTATGCTGCCTCGATTGTATCATATTTGACATTTTTAAAACAGTGACAAGTAAGTCTTTTCTGCTACCATATGTCTTTATTTACAAGATAATGAGAAATTTGATACATTGAAAAAGTTCTTGCATGTTTTGAATTTTAAAGCATAGGGACTACAAGGAGGGAAGAAGTAGGAAAAACTCAAGACACTATGTTAGGAAATGTAAAATGTATAACATTGAACTTCTGAAGATGAATAGATGGTAGGTGAACTCTCCACCTGAACTATAAGGGAGAGATGTGTCTTCACGTACCTGAAAGCTAGAATTTTCAGTTTGAAGTTATTTTAAACAAACAGGTCAAGAGAAGTTTACAAATGTCAGTTTTATAATGTATAGCTTGCATACTGTGTTCTCCTTTTATTGGGCAGTACTGCAGATCTCTGCCAGATCTGGAGACAGGAAAAAACTTCAAAGTCTCGATGGTAGAGGGAACCTACCAGTCTGAAGGAGAGACTGACATCATCAGCTTCAGGAAAGGTTTGGGTGACATCCTAACCTCTCCCTCACTCCACATAGGGTCTGCCACTGCCTATTGCTTTGCTGTTCTCTTCTCCAACCCCTTCTGCCTGGATCTGGTCTGTCAGATCTCTAGTGGCCTGATTAATTCTTCATTTTGTCATATCTTGTTTTTTAAAGCATTTTAGATACTTTAGGAATTCTGCTATTCCACTGCCTCCTCTCTGCATTTCAAAACAGATCACAAAACCTTTGGCTGAAACAGTGTGAAGAATGCCCTTTCTGTCCTTTTGTGTGTTTTCCAAGCAATGAATTTGATCAGTGGTTCAATTACAAAGGCAGCAGTACAGGACTGCCAACTTTGAATACTACTAAGTTTGGTAAATTATAGGTAAAAATACTGGAGGTTTTATTGTCAGATAATAGATAGATTAGGCAATAGAAACTGATGAGAAATGAAAAACAAAGTTCTGTTTAATTATGTTTAACAAGGAAACCAAAGCAGTGGCACGTATTCTTCTACATATGTGCTACACAACTTAAAAACAATACAGGACTAGTAATTATTTGGTCCTGAATAAAACACACTAGATACACTATAAAACTGATGGAAGGAAGGTAACCATTATGCTATTCTAATACTGAGATTAAAAAAAAAAAAGCAAGAATCTTCAGAATAGACCATGCTGGTTTTCAGTAATTTTCTGTGCCCATGGGATCTTCAGATCAAGTCCAAAGAAACTTATCATCTTGGTGAATAACAGAGAATCCCTGGAGAGTAAAGGGCTTGGATGGGGAGAGGAGTACTTTAGTACTGATCTGTTGATCTGGATGACAATACTAACTGATGTATAGACTAAAAGCCACCACAATTCCCATCTTAAAAAAAA
>VZTV01121039.1:0-15202 GCA_013400875.1 Anhinga rufa
TAAATTCCACAGGAATTTAACCTTATATGGTTGAAACAAGTGCGGTACATGCTGGTGAGTCTGTAACCTGGTTCCACAGATGTGACAATGTGCAATTTAGAATCCAGCGTTTGTAATACCTTCTTGCAATTCTTGCTAATACATCAAATGATGTAGAAAGAGCCCAAAGAACTAACCCAAAACAACAGATTTTTGTTGCTGTTCTCGGCCCTCATTTCCCATTTCTTTCCTATCCACCATCTAAATCTAGGTTGCTAGTGAGAAGTTAAGGATAAAATTGCTGAAAAGTAACTTACAGTAGCTTTTGGAAGAGCACTTATTACAGGAGATTGGGTTAGGAGGCTGGGAGAGCAGAACCCCACCACTTGGTGATTACATAACGCGAAAAATATTTACTGAATGGGACAGGTACAGTGTTTGGATAGTGATTTCTCTCCACTCCAGTTCAGACTGACACCGTGGACCCAGGGGAACAGGACACTCGCTCTGACAGCGTGTTGTATTATAGCCCTGGCTGGTGGCTGTGCCCCGATGGATGTAGCAGTTCCACCTAGGGCCCTGCTCTCTACAGGGTGTCAGAAGTCAGTCCCTGGCGTTACCCCAGGAGGAGCTATTGTGTTAACTACTTGTGGCTGTCTAGGTTACATTGCTGGAGTAAGCTGCTAGTGTCCTTGATGACTGCATAGCCCCCAGGCTAATCCCTCTGACTATCTCTATATGTAAGGCCAGCTGTGGTTGTTCTGGGGTTTCTCTTCCCTTCTGGATTCCCATCCCAAGTGTGTTATGGAAATGGGAAGGTAGCAGCAGTTACTAACAATTCCTCCTTTGTTTTTTCCAGCTCATAATGGGTTCATCTAGTCNGAATGGGATCATCTAGTCACTTGGAGCCAGGCAGATATGGTCAAGATCTCACTTATTTGAGCAGTGCTTTTGGCCGGCCTTTAGCCCATGGCAAACCTGTAGCACTATAAGGTATATATTTAAAAACTGATAGCATTATGTTATTAGCAGCATACATAAAAACTAGAAATAAATATTAATTTAGACAAATATTTAACCTTAATCTTGATCCTTTATTAATGACACTATTCATTTGGTTGAGGCAAAAATGCCTGCCAAACCTAATTTGCTAGTTTTAAATTATACCCACTACGTCCCTGTTTCTCAAAGAAAACGGCACAGAATAGGAGTCATGTTGGTGTGCAGACATCTGGTGGATAGGAATCTTGATACAAACAGAGTTTGTTTTGGGATATTTTCTTGCTGTCATCAGGATCTCAATCAGTCTGTACTACAAGCTAGCACTTTTCCTTGAGAAATATGTTCGGAAAAGCAAACAAAATACTTTTCTGTACTAAAGTGTTAGTCAGCATATAGCTCTGAAAAAGGCTGCCATAAAGAGTCATATTGTTTGGGTTTAATAGTTCATGCATTGTAAACGCTGAAATTGGATATGTCACTGAAAGCTGCTCTTGGGCAGTTTTAGCTTGCATGACCGGCATTTACTCAGCAGATCACTATAGGTCCTGCTGATCTTCCCCTGGTAGCACTTAAGCAACATTTTTATAATAGATACATTTTTTTCTTATTTTTCTTACTATTCCTCCCCCCACCATGTATTAGGCATTAACATGCTTTCCTTGGAAACTGGAGCGTGCATTTCATCTCCTACTGCCTTATTTCCTTCTTCAGCAAATTTATTTTAGTGCCACTGCAAGGGAATGCTATCTTGTGCTGCTCAGTGGTGTAATATTCCAATGGGTAATATGCTTGAAGTTGCCATATTGTGTGTTGGCAAAACCGGTAAAGGATATAAAGGATCTTATGTTTTTGAAAGCAAATTCTGCCTTCAAGGCACTCTGTATTCTGTAGCTGCCCTGGTCTATCAAGGGGAGCTTAGCAGCAAAATGTAATCTTAAAACTTGGATGCCACCAGAGAAGGCAGCATCTTTCTGATTTTCCGAGCTGGCATAATCTGGGGTGCAGCTCAGGCAGACTGTGCTGAGCAGCCCTTCCTTTGCTTGCTGCTAACACACACCGTTCAGTTCCAGCCCCTTCCGTGCAGCTGGAAGGGAGTCTGTAGTGATGATGGCATGAGAAGTGTGTGTGTGGGATGTTGTCTGTGTCATAAAATGGACTTTTCAAGTGTACACTTCCATTTTAAATTTGCTTTCAAATCATCCAGTACCCCAGTCATGCTTAAAAGAATCATTCCTGAAACAGTTTGGCTTGAGATTTTTATTTTTTTTTAATGTACCATGGGGTAAGAACAGACTGGTGTTAGAAAAGTGACACCACAACTAATCTATAGGGTCAAGAAAAGAAGAAAACAGTGTGAGGAAGTTTTTTGCTGTAGGATTACTCAACAGTGCTAGAACTTAACTGTTTTGAGCACAGTGAAAGCCGTTAGAGGCTGTAGATATTACCAGCTTGCTCTTGGCCTTTAGTGCCAGTAGCCCTGCTATGATATGCACTATAGCAGTCAAAAAGCCAGAACAGAGCCCTAGTTTTCCTCCTGTATGTTTAACTATGGACATCATGAGTTTGCTTTACTATTGCTTCACAGTGTGTACTGTAGTCTATCCAATTTAGTTATTAGTGTCAGTGAAACGTTATTTGAGAGAGCTTTCTGAGAGCAGCCAGCAATTTGAGGTCAAACCCAAGAAGGATGATCACTGATGAGTTGGTGTCCGATTCGGACCAGGAGTTCTGAAGCTGGATCTCCCCAGAGGGATCACAGCTTGGAGTTTTGGGCCTTAGCTTTTTAGGAAACTGCCTGTAGTAGTATGTGTTGGGGGTGGAAGGGACTGCTTCTGTGGTTAAGGTACCTCTCTGTAGTTTCAGGCTCATGTGGAAGAGGGAACAGTTTTAGATCACAAGGGGTTTGTTTTCCATCCAGTGTTGTAAACAAGATGCCAATGCATGCATGCCCATGCAAATCAAAGTTTAAGTGTTTTTGCTGTGGCTGGAATGGATGATGTTGAAGATGTGACAAAAGACTCATTCTTTCCCTTTCACATCCTGAAAAAAACAATGCCAAAATGTTGCATACGCAAAAAGCCGGACTTGTTGGGTTTATTCCATAAACTTTAAATGTTCATCAGGTTTTACCAGGTAATATGAGTAAAAGTCAGAATTTATCTCATAACTGCATTTGTACAAGCATTATTCTCATTTAATTTTGTGTTCAGAAAACCTTTATAACTCCAAACGTGGCAGACTATCAGATGTGTTTATGCTTGTGCTTAACCAACGTCCATTATACTGCGAAGTATTCATCACTCACGGGGTCTTCTCTTACTTTTCTGTTTTAGGATAAAAAAAGTAGCTTGAAACATTGCCCTTCCCAGTCAGATCAGTATCCTGTCTCTAAAATAGGTAGCTAAATTTTGACATTGGTTACATAATTGCAGATTATGCTACCTGTATGGGCTCATGGTTTGTAGATTGATGTAGGTCTCAAGTGTCAGAAATTTACTTCAACTGTGTCACTTCTGATTCGAAAGATGATCCGGGATGCTGAGCTCTGAGCTAGCAATGCAGCAAAGCTTTCAATAAGCTATTGGCATGGATCTTTGGCCTTTTTCTAACAGTCTCTTTTCTGCCAGCAGTAGGAGATTGATCTCTCAGTTTAATAGTGAAATGTATATTGCATATGGAACATTTTACTCAGAAATATTGCTTTTGAACGTTGGGTCCTTCTGTTTAGGGTCTTTCTAGGTGATGTTTGGACACGCTGAACTTGGAAGGATGACGTGATTAACGTATTACTGCTACTATTATGGTAGAGGTGTCACATAGGTCTGTTCTCAGAAGCCGAATCTTTGCTACTTGTTAAATATTCAAAGATGTTGCAACAGTTCGTAAAGCCATAAAACAAATTTTGTTAAACAATGTTTATAACTAACATGCAGAAAAAGATCCAGTAACTTGGGCTGTTTAAATAAAACATTAGAGGAAGGAACATGCAATACTGCAGACTTCTTTAGCCTTCTTATACTTTAAGTGGAAGTATGCTCCTACAAAACTTCTTGATTTGGAAACAAATTTACAGAAGTAATTGGCGTATATGTGCATATAAATAGTAATAAATACATTTAAATTACTATCTTCCAGCCTATATTTAGCAGTAGAGCAAGCGCAGAATACTCTTCCTCTATTTTTTATTTCCTTTGAAATAGTGCTTTGCATGACAAGTTCCTCTCTGTAGATGATTCTGTTAACTTCCTCCCATCTGTATCTCCCTTTAGCCCTAGGCTGTTGAAAATGAGACAGTTTTTGAATGAATAATGCTTATGTGATTACTTTTTTATACGATTAAAGAAAGTGTGGGATGATATTTTGGTACCCTTCTTTTTTTTTCCTCTCCACTAATGATGATATATAGACTGTAAGAGTTTCTAGGGAAGAAGGAAGGAATAATATGATTCCTGTTTGACCCCGTTCATTGGTAGGAATCAATTCCTGTTTTGCCTTTGTGCATTTGGGCCCAAGCTTTCTCTTGTTAAGATAACTGATACCTGCCTTAATATTGATTCAATCTGAGGAAAAACATTACCTGTACTGCTAAATTAAAAGTATCCTATAACTTGAGCATGTGGGAAGAAGTGGAACAAATGTGGTTAACAGAAAAATCTTAAATTTTTAAGAGCTTAATATCCCTTAATTTAGTATCAGATTATGATTAATAGCAGTGGTATTTTGCTGCTGAACTCAAGTCTACTGTTAATACTGTATGCACATTTTATGGAAGCTACCTTTCAGTAATATAGGCTGTAAAGATCTCTGTTTATCTCTGTTGTGGGTGTCACTTAACATAAAGAAATGAACAGTTTCTTCAAAACTACCTATAGCTCATATTATGGTTGCCCTTTCAGCTATTCAAGCAACTAATGATATGAAAGTTAGTTGTTTAATGGAACAGGCTTTCAAGGGTTTTAATTATTCAAAGGATAATCAAGGAAAGCGTCAGAAAATGTAATGTTAAACAGTGGATTGACTTCACACCACTGAAACCCTATGGAGCTGTTTTGAAGTTAATAAACTTCCTTGTTTCACCCTTATCTGCCTCAAAGAAAAGTAAACAAGAAAAACTATGAACTTTCCTCAAAGAAATGCTTCCATTGACTCTAATGGAGCTATTGGCATGAGTAAAGCTAATTGTATGAATTACAGAATTAACAGTTTGTCCTCTCAATTTATGTGCTATCCAATTACATGTTGAGAAAGGGATAGGCACATAGGCAGCCAAAGCTTTAGTCTAGTGAATTAAATATTTTTAAGTATTTGGAAGCATTAGGAGTTTTTAACTTAAAAAAAAAAAAGCCAGAAGTTTGCTCTGTTCCAATTGGAGAACATCTAGAGTGTTCTGTGACTGGGAAATTAATCCTACTTTTTTTGTTTAATGCAAGTCCTTATTTACATTTGATAGATGCAGGGGAGTTCAGAATGTAATTTAAGGTTTGATCAAGGCTTAATAAATGAAATCCTAAACGGGGGAAGCAAACAAAGGTTTCAAAATCCTTTAGCTATTGCGGTGAAATTCTAGTATTTGTTTCCCCCTACTGGGTTTGACTTAAAGGAATAGTAGAGTCATCCTGCATTTTGATATTGTGCTGGTTGACAAAGCAGTCGGAGAAAGTAGAACAGATGGATTGCAGCATGATCTTCACCTTCACTTCAGCAAACCAAAGCAAAACAGGTAATTTTATTATTACACTGGTGACATATCTCAGTGATTGGTCTGAAATTCCTTGTGGTAACAGTTGAAGTATGTCTATGCACGTATAGCTGTTCATCAAGAAAGATTCCAAAGTGCCGGCAGACAGCTTGCGCAGTGATGGGATCCGTTGCCAGACGCTGGCCGAGGCCCTGTGCGGTGGCCGGGGAGTATCGTGGGTGCTCTCGGTCACGGGTGCTTTGCTCAGTGGGCTTTTTTACAGGAGAGCTCTGATGGCTAAAGCAGCAGTGGTACAAAGCTTGTAACCTGAACTGGAATTTATTCGGTGCACTGAGAGGGACTTGAACTTAATTTAGGGACTGAGAAGCAATGGTAGAGAGTCATTAAATTTTTAACAAGCAAAAATGATCAGGCACATCACTTTGTTCATCAGATTTGTGTCTAGTGTTTTTTTTTTTTTTTATACCTACTTCTTTCTTATTCATTGTTTAAGATTTGCAGGCATACAAAGACCTTTAGAATTATGGCTCTGCTGTGAACTTATTTTCTTATAGCTGTTCCAGGTAACTGGTAAGGTCAGAGAACAGATAGTAAGATATGGTGAGTAGAGCCTTTTAAGGAAACTAATTTACAGTAATCTTTAAAAACAAACAGTTTTGTTTGTGTGAAATGAGTAGGTCTTGGTTCAGTTGCTGGTAAAGAAATGTAAACATTACCTGTGAAATAACGTAGTTGTGGTTCTTCCACCTTAACACAGAGACCGTGAACTAACTTGGGCATTTAAGAGAATAATAAGTGAGATTAGTTTTATTTTTATATTCATTCTCTAAAGACTTTTTGTTCACAGTAGGGACAGCAGGTATACTGACAGAGTGTCATGAAAAACCTTCAGTGGTACGTCAGCAAAGTTCAAATGTGATTTGCTATATGTATTGGAATTACTACACTAGAAAAGTCTTGGAGCAAATTCTCCTTCAGCTATAAATTTCTCTCAAGAACTATGGAATACATTTAATGATTGCTGAGAGTAACTGAAATTTTTAACTCTTTCTCTAACATCTTGTGGTGAAATAATTCAGTGCAAATCCTGAGGAGGAGAAAAGTTATTGCAAAACAAAGTAACAAATGGTGTTACAGAAGGACTGAAGGATAGCAACAACAGAAAACAACTTTGATACATCGATAATAAAGAGGGTTTCTCCTGACATGCTTATCAACTTTAGATACAACCTCACAGAAGAAAGTTTTTGATACACTGTGATAAAAAAACAAACCACACCAAAACCAAAACCAAAAAACCAACCCAGGTTTTGATTTTATGCTCTTTTGAAAGAATGTGGGGGTATGGTCCTGTGCTCTCATACATGAACCGTTTGCTGAGAATGAGCACAATAGTATAATGAATACCCTTTATTTGTGATAGCTTCGTATTTTAAAACCAACTAAGGAATAAGTCTATATTTGGACAAGTCTGTATATAATCATGTATTTGTCTTGTGTTATCTGGCAGTTGATGCAGTTGAAATGTGTACTGTTGAACCTTTTTGCAGCATGTCAAGCAAGCTATTAAAATGCACTTCAGTTTATAAATATCTTGGTAATTACGTTTCTGATTTCCTACTTTTGTGAAATACAAATGGTTAAGACTTTCTTTTTTAATGTATAATACCATGTAGTATTACTTGGAAATGAAAGTCATGATTGAAAGCGTATTCTCAATGTCTTTCAATCTGTACTGCATTGCCTTTTTTTTTATAACTCCCAGCTTTCATCTGGCACATAAGTACTGAGCCCATTCTGGGCTTCTCAACACATTTCCCACTGGTCCTCCACTGCACCTGCTGTGCTGCCATCAGCCATTAATGTTCAGATGAAGCCAACGGCCTGTTAGGATATGCCTGAGATATTCAGTAGTGCAGATGGTGTGTTCTGTCTGCCTCTACCTGTAACATCTGGCAGCAGTCAGATGTGAGAAAGCCCAAATGAGAAGGAGGGAGAGATTTTTTATTTAAGTTGAATTGAACAAATAATTTTCTTGGACAAATTATTGCAGATTGCTTGAGATCATAAAGAAAAAAACATGTGAACTGGGGGCAGAATTAGTTTGCTTGGTTGAATTAATTGAATGAATGCGTATATTGTGTGGACTTACAGAATTTCTCAAAAATTGAATTGGAAGTTGGTTTAGAGCTTAACGGATTGATGCTGTAGTATCTAGGGAGTTTTCTCCATAACCATCCCCAAGAATCTATCAAACTACATATCAGGCAGATAGATGGTTGTGCACTTGCTTTTCTACACTGTTACGAGTTTTGCCATTGGTCCTGATGCAAATTTAAACACCGTTTCTAATTGTATTTGGGATTGTGCAGATAAGATTAGAATGGCATCTTTTCCTTCTAAATGACCTTGGTTTTGTTATGAAGAGCCTGACAAAAGGATGACTGACTTTGCCCTCTGATCGCACAGCCAAGAATAGTCAAACTTTTTTCTTTCTGAATCAAACACTTTTTTCATACCTTATCTTCTAAAAATCCCTAGTGTGGTAAAATGTGATGTAGTACCTTTTACAAAGTTTGCACTGTGTAAATAGCCAGAGCATGGTAGATACTAAGGTAGTATCAAAGGTAGATGCAAAGGTAGATAGAATCCATGCCTCAGAGAACCAATAACCTGCATCATTCTCCATCATCTTCTGGGGTTTTGACTGGAAGCAATTTTGTATTCTTGATTTTGTCAGTTAATTGTTACTATTAGCGATGCAAACGGCTGAACACTGAAGAAAAACCCAAAACAACAACAACAAAAACAAAAAAACACACACACACAAAAAAAAAAAAAACCAAACCAAAAAAACTGGGGTAGAGGAAGAAGGTGAGGGGTTTGGCTTCCGAGGTGGCTGGTGTTCCAAGGCTGGCTGGGTGTCAGTCTGCTTGTGGGAGGTGATGAGTGATTGCTTTTGCATCACTTGTTTGCCTTTCCACCCCCTCTTTCCTTCAGTTATTAAACTGTCTTTATCTTGACCCATGAGTTTCTTGCTTTTGCTCTTTCTGTTCTCCCCCTGTTCCCCACTGGGAGAAATGGGAGGGGGCAGTGAGCTCTGAGCATGGCATTGGACGGGCTGGAATGCCCTTTGGCCAGTTTGGGTCACCTGTCCTGGCTGTGTCCTCTCCCAGCTTCCTTCTCACCCCCAGCCTACTTGCTGGGGGGCGGGGGAAGGGGGTGAGAGTGGGAGAGAGAAAGCCTTGGTGCTGTGTAAGCACTACTGAGCAATAGCCACAACACTGTTGTGTTATCAACACTGTTTTAGCCACAAACCCAAAGCACAGCACCATATGGGCTGCTGTGAAGACAGTTAACTCCATTCCAGCCAGATCCAGTAGAGATAAGAAAGTCTATCCAAGTGAACTATAAATAAACAAATCTTGTATAGATTTAACAAATTTTTTCCTCTTATATGGACAAAATATGCTAGCAAGTGCTGAACTGTGGAGGAGAGATGAATAAGATTACAGTACAGTGGAGACGATAAAGCTGTAAAAAAATGCATTTTATAAAGCACAAGAGAATTTAATAGATTTGGAAGATGGATCACGTCAATCTTAAGTCTTGCTGGCATCCCAAAGGAGGAGGAGCAGAATAATATGGCTTCTCACCTACAACTATTTCTGACAGTGCTAATGAGTGTGGAACAAAAAGTGAGAAGGACTCTCTGATTTCTGCTATCAAAACCAGCTCCTGGGCAAAGACCTCGTCTTGTCACTTGCAAAGGCCCTCTGCTTTCAGAATAAATAATACGCACTTATAAAATCTCATTTTTGTCAGGATCTGTGCAGAAGGATCTTGACAACACTAACATGAAATATAGCAGCATTAATCACGTTTAAGCTTTGAAGAGCTGTTAGTAGAAAGGCATATTTTGTTTAGCATTTATATTATCAAATTAGAACAAAACCTGCTTGAAACTCCAATGTCCATCTTTTCACATTTGCAGTTAAGGTGCCAAGACTGTTTCTGAGGATGGAAAGTCAGCAAGTAATTCTTTACCCCTGTAGTATGAGAGGTATAGTTTTAATTAATGCTTCAGTAATAAAAATGCATCAGTATTCTGTGCCTTTTGCATCCTCAAAATCGTTGTCTTCCTTCTTGCTTGAGTTGTGATTTACTGCCTTTTACATGTCCTGTTTACTCTAGAGTAAGAACCAGACTACTTTAGAAACAATGGCAGGCTATCACCTAAAGCAAAACATGCAGATAACTTGAGTTTTGAACTGCTGACCTGTTTACAGGCCTCATTTTTCCTCTCTTCTCTCATTGACAAGCTCTAAAAATGCCTGTTACAACCTTAAGCTGCTAAAAAGGGAAAATCAAAGTATGTAAAGTAGGACACCAGACCTCTTTCCGTCTGTATAGCTGAATAGATTCAACTGTTGTCAGTTAGAGTAGATGCTAGTGCTGTTAAACTTACAAACCTGATGTTCCTCATCAAAGTCAAGTGTTTGCCATTCCTCTGAGTGGAAGGGTTTGACAGACACCAATTAAAACTGATGGAAAGAGTAAGGCACCAAGCAGGTTCTTGGAAAGGAGAAACCAAGAGAAAACAAAGAAGTGCTCACAGCGGTGATTTTAGTTGTTTGTTTTGCTTCTATTTCATAAGCCATAAACTTGCTAAGCCTTGAGCAGTGCAGTAACTGAGAAGTGATTCTTTCTGTGTAACAAATTCTTTCCCCATGTCTTCAGTGTTCTCATAGTAACTGGGGCGGGGGTTAGGAGGAAAGGGCCAGATGTGCTCATCGGGTTCAAGTGCCTGCTTGTGCTATTTATTGCTTACTGTCATAAAGGCAAGTTGTAGCTAGTGAAGCCTTGGCATGTATGCTTAGCAGAGGACAACCTGTAAATGGTTTGTAACGGCACAGGAGGAGCAGGTTAGAGGCTACCCGTGGTGGTCAGGGTAGCTGTGTGCTGGAGCAGGCTGGGTGACCTCTCCAGGCAGTCACCGTCAACAGAGGTTCGTCAGGACAGGTCGGTGAGATGAACATTTCTCAGGACTGCGTTAGGAGTACTTGGTGCTGCTGGGGTGTGACTTTCCAGATCTAATTTGAGTAACCACAGCCAACTGTAGATATCCTCGTTGGACTGCAGTCTGATAATGCTTTATTGTTTTGTAAGTTTGAGACGTGTTGTTTCAGAATGGCAGCTGGAACCCCTTTAAAGACGAGTCTTCTAAAATCGTCCATCATGTAAAATGTACATACCTGCCACATGCAGACAAAATGATTACGTAAAAATCTGCAGGCTGATTACAGTTCCCCTCTATATTAGATTTAAAAACAAAGATTTCCTCATCCAGTTTATTTTTTTCTTCCTCATGAACTGTGGTGTTTGTTTGTTTGTTTTTTTTTTAATGAGAAACAGCAATATAATTTGGTTGTGCAGAAATATACAGTATCTGCCAAACGATTGATTACTTTTGGCCTCTGAATCCTCTGGCAAGTATTTCGCAGTGCGTTTAGCAGTATTTTTGAAGATATAAATAGATCATCACAATCTGTGGCAATTAGCAGATGAGAAGAAATAACAATCAGCTCTATATCCTGGATATGCAGTAAAGCTGGATTTTAAAACCAAAGGGAACACAAGATTTCCCTTTGCAGCACATGATTCAGTCCCACTACGATGGAACGCAGGCAACAGTGAAGCTGACTTGGGGGCTACGGTTTAATGATGCAGCATAAGATGTCATTTTCCCCATGGTTATTTATTATGTAAAGAAATGCCTTGCCTCTGAAGGGAGAGCATAGCTTATTCTTTGTGTTGTTATCAAATTGACGTCAGTCTGGTGCATACTGTTTCTAATAGAAGACTGAATATTGGTCTATGTTTGATCTGTTTGGTTTACAGTCCCACCTGCCAAAGTGAAGGGCTAGGGACATTTATTTACATGCTCTCATTAAGGACTGTTCTTCCAGAAAACTGCTCTCAATGAGAGAGGTTAGAGGGTTAAGTGTACCAGACCCATGCAAGCCCTTCTTCAGGTCTAGAGTAGAAATGGTAACTTCAGCCCCCTGCTTCTGGAGATGTACTTGATTGCCTTTCCTTATCAGGCTCTTTCAGTCTTAGACCCAAAGAAGGGCTTCTGTGCTTGAAGGCCTGTTTATTGAGCAACATTAGCTATCCTGCTCAGTTTTCTCTAAACCTCGGCTTGCTTAGACAATTGTGACTCAGTAGTAACAGCATATTTCTGTGCATGCCTGTTTCTTGATTAAAAAGCTTGATGGTATTATAGCCTTTTCTTTACTGTTTTAATCTAGGAAAGATATATTTTTCTGTATATCACATGTTTGTATAGTAGAACAGAAATCAGTTAAATATATATCGCTCATACGCATACATAGGAGATAAGTATTTTTGGTAAAGAAGCTTTCCTATAAATGGCAGTCCTGCTGAAGAAAATTTTTGTAGTATGTAGTAACGTTGCCAATTTCATCTTTTGTAATAGTATGCCCTTCCACAAATTTGCAAAAAGCAACATCATAAGTTATGAACTGACGACTTAGTCATGTGGTACTCTGCTGCAGCATCTTATGGGCAAATATCTTGAGGAAAAGTATTTAAGGAGTTTTCTGGTAGAACTCAGAACACTCCATTTAAGGAGTTTCTGGCAGAATATGATAAAATGCAAGACACTCTCAGGCAGAGGATTCCTCTTCAGCGCTAGAGCCATAGCACATTGGGAATTCAAGAATCGGGTCTGTGCTTCTGGCCACACTTTCACCCAGTGAAAAGGCGGGGTGTGCAAGTATACTGTGTCCTTTCCTACCGCTCTTGTTTTCTTGAGGCATCACGAGTTTCAGTGTGTAGTTGACAAAGGATGCACGTCACCTCTGGCACTGGGGAGCCATTGTGCCGTTTGCTACATGAATATCACTGACTTTGTTCTTTTACTTAGAGCAGTTTTGTGCAATTTTTAGGAAGAGTCTTATTTCCTAAATGTGGTAGTGCTCTGACGTGACATAAGCCAGTACCTTACTTTATCCCAAATTCATCATTCTAATGTGATCATGCAGTGAAAAGAATATGCAGCAGAAGTCAAGCTTTGAGCTTACTGCTTTTTTTCCCCAGTAATGAAATTTGTAATTAGCATGTTCAAGATGCTAAAGAGAATGTGAGCATGTTAACAACTCTCCAAATGTCAAAATGATTTTGCAGTTGTCACTGGTTGTTCACATTAGGGAAGTAAAGATGCTTTTTACTACTCAGTAAGTTTCTTACTGTCACAAAGTAGAGCAGAGAAATATTGATGAAGGACATCATTCAAATCTGCAAACCAGCAGGGGTTTATGTTAAAGGCCATAGCTGTCTGCAGCTGTTAAAAGCATCAGCTCATGACAATCGGTGCAAATACTGCTTGCTCCCAACAAGTTTATCTACAAAAAGTGTCTTAAGGTATATATTAGAAGACAATAAAATAAGCTTTAAAAGAAACATCTTAATAGTGTTACTACTCTTCTGAAAGAGAGCATACAAAGTAGCATAAGCAATTTTACATGAGTATAAATCCTAATTATATTACTGGATTTTCCTTAAAGTAAGAAAATCAAGTATTCAGGATGAGCTCAAGGTGGTTCACATGCTTGACCAAAGTCTCATCAACCCCTAAAAGTTCTTTTGATCCAGAGAAATTTAATTAGGAAAAACTAAGAAGTTTCCTTCATAGAGGTGAACTGCATTGCAAATATGTTGTTACACAACAGTTAAATTGTTATCTGAAAAGATTCTAGAGATCTATCATTTAGAAATGAAAGGAAAGACCTGGGTTGTTTTTTTTTTAGGATACAACTTTCTGATTATTAGATTATTCTTAGGCATTAGCCAGGAGCAAATTTATATTTTTAATATAATTGCAGCAACATAAATGCTGATAAACGACTGAGGTGATCTGTGTAACCAGAACAGTTACATATTCATGTATTAACATTGTGATTTCTTTACAAGTCTAGAAAATTCATGTATACAGTAGATCAAAAACAACAAAAAAGTAGATAAAGCCAAAAGATACATGTTGTTTGGATACTGGCAATCAAAATCAGTTCCTTTAGCAGTCGTTAACCTTTTCTTGAATTCTGAGGTAACTCTATATGCTGCTGTAATTTTTAGTGTGATACCTGAATTTTTGTTCATAGGAGTCCAACAAAGTGTATTAGTGTTAACTGAGCCTGTTCGATCTCTCTGCAAAAAGCAGTTAGCAGGTACCTTACCTTTAAAAACCAAAAATGCTTAACTAAGGAGTTACTACACAAATGGTACCAAAAATCTTACTACCTCAGGAGAAAATGCAGAAGAGGAAGGTGGACTAGTCAACAGTCTTCTATCAGCTGGTGCCTGATTTAGTACCATTACAGCTGGTGCATGCCCATCGTGCACTTTTTTCTGAGGACCATCAACATGGAGGAAAAAAAAATGAATTGAGCACCTGCCGCTGATCTGTTTGTATGTCTGATGTTGGCACAAAATACACAGTCATATCTCAACCATGGTTGGATCTTGAGAAAACATCCTTTAGATGAGGGACACTAAGCTTTCTGCTATCCTAGGACAAATGTTATTCCCCATTTCTTTTTGGCTCAAGTATTTTCTAGTAAATACAAGGGCATATTTCTAGTAATGTAGGCTGGATAATTGTAAAGCCTGGTATACCAATAGTTTCACTGACTGTAAAAACATCGACTAATGGTGACAGGAACAGCCTGTGAATTGAGAGATGAGCAGGTAGATCCATTCCTGCTGTCCTAGCTACAGCTGTTAAGAGAGTCTATCCCTCAGCTAGCAGGGCAGTGACCTTCTGCCCTGCTGAGACAACCAGCCAAACATAGGAATGACTTGCTGTATTGCAGTGGGAGATGTTGGAAGTTCATAGCTGCCACTTGATATACCCTAACACTTGGGCAGCATGAGATAGATCAGAGGGCTAGCTCTGTATTAGCTATTTGCTTGAAGCCAGTTTTCATTTGTTTGTCAAAGGTTTGACTGGGCATGTCGCAGCTAGTGGTATGAAGGTAGAAACTGTTGAATAAGTAGAACCAGATGAGCCCAATATTCTTTTCCTTAAAGGAAGCTAAAATAAACTCCTTTAGAAATAAACAACCCCCCCCCAACCAGCCAAACAAACCACCAAAACACTTCAAGGTCTGCTACCCTGACAATAGGCAGAGAGAGCTCCTCGATGTCAGCTGTTGTTGGAAGATGCTTCCTGCTCTTCAGAGTCTTGTTATACTAATTCTCATATTGTTATATGCTACTTTTGTGGAATAACATCTTATTTCCCATTNTTATTTCCCATTTATCTCCTGAAATGCTGCATGTGGGATGTGCATGCTTTTGTTATTTAATCCCTGATAGCTGGATACCTTATTCTTTGGTGAGCAATTAGATTTTCACTTGGAAATTACTTTTAATACAAAGCAGATTAGATTAAAATAAAAATGAAATTATTTGCAGCATCCAAAATAGATAACATGGGTA
>VZTV01121044.1:0-13819 GCA_013400875.1 Anhinga rufa
TGCTTTTGATGCAGCCCAAGATAGAAATTGTTGCTGGTACCCACTCCAATCCTGACAAAACTGATTAATTCCTTGGTCTAATGGCATCTGCACTAAGGACTTTTGCAGCAAAAAGGATTTTACTCACCAGTAGCATTTGCTAATACATTAACAAGCACTTTTAATGTAAACCTGGTTTTAGAACAATAGTATTCACATTTTGAAAGGTCAGAGACAGCTTCTAGGTGCACTTGCATAAATCTTTCAGTCAGTCAAAGCAGCATCTAAAGTACAAATTTTGACACCACGCTTGTGCAGCTTGATGACTTTACTAAGAGGAAGCAGATTAGACTTCTGGTGTTTGGCTCTACTGGTTACTGTGGCTCATCAATTTCAAAGGTTGCTCTTGGTATTGTTGACTCTTGTCAGCAGTGTACTTATATAGTTGGCTCTTTAACTGTAAAAATACCACAGATTTCTTCACAGATAGACAAACTTAAGCATTTAAAGAAAACCTAATACAAGCAACAACATTTAGTCTGTGTTAAGGAAAGCAATGGGACAGTAGTAAACTGTGGTGACTGTTTCTTTTTGACATTTTCTAAACTAAGTTTCATCTGTCCAGTCCTTGCTTTTTCAAAACAGATGTGTTGAAAGTCAATATTCTTTGTATCACTCCCTTATTCTGTTTTCTAAGTTTTGCTTGGTCAGCTTTCCCAGGCTCTGTGGATTGTCTGCCAGGAACTGTAAGAAATCCAGGGATTTGTCAGAGGAGAGGAGGCTTTTAGACTCTGGAACCTTTTCTGACATTCATTCTGTCAATATTACTCTATGATAGGTGTCAGACTGTAATAATATAAATATTGTCTGTTACAGTATTTAACACAAACACAATACATATTGTTGAGTTGAACAGGTATATGTTTTAGCCTTTGGTGTTCCATAAATCAAGCGCCATAGTGATGATGCCTAGTTGAGAAGAAGCAGGAGAATAAAGACCAGAAATTGCTTGTGCTGTGTTTTGGTGTTCCGGGATTTTTGTAGCATCACTCCTGGTATTTCCAGTGAGTGCTGTTAATTGGAGCAGGATGGTAAGACAAAACTTCATCAGAGAAACAATGGTATAAAAGCTTAAAACTACTAAATCAACTTGTTTATCACCTTCTTGGAGTGGTTGAAAGCTGACGTTTTGGTTCCTTCTGGCACAGAGAAAGGTGACTTTGGTATGATAGCTCCAAACCCTAGCTTTGATGCTTCTGATCATGTGAAAGCATAAGTGATGGTAAGGAGGAAAAATAAAGATGAGGTAATGTATTTTCATTGAGGGACTAACAGTTCTTGTGGCAAAGAAATTGTGTAACAGAAAAGTAGGAATAAACAGTAATTTGTGGTTGATGTTGTAATGTGTTTCGTACTTTGTACTGCTGTATCTCAGTAAAATTTTTCAGACATTTGTGTGTTTCTATTTATTTTAAACAAGAAAGATTTTTTTTTTTCTTGTGGAGGTATGGGGTGTTTGTGTTTTTAATCTGTCTGTAGTGGATTAGCTTCCTGAATCTGATATTTGAGAATCAAAAACTTCAGCAAAACAATGCAAAGAGTCCTCAGTCCCCTGCAGCTTGTAAATAACTCTTCTGGCTTTCTAAAGCTTTGTGCAGAATAGGCAGACCAAGACTGAGATTTCATTAACAGCTCTATTGGAGAAGAAAAAACAGTGCTCTGGGTCTCGCTGCACTTCATCAAGGTGGTAGTGCTGTAGTTTGCTTTCCCCTACAGAAGAGAAGAAGCAATGTAGAAACCTCAAAATTCAGCAGGGTATGAGCTTTCACATGGTAATATGAAAATCTAAGTCTGTAAGATGTAAACAGATGTCTAGAAAACAGTAGAGATGACACTAGTGTTGTACATGTATTTTTGACAATGAACACATTGTTTGTTAGGTTAGAAGCTTTGGCTTAAGATTTTAATGTCTCCTGCTATTTCTGTTGATACTCTTTCATCAGCTGATCCACTTGTAAACTATAAAAGAAACTATAAGGAAATTGAAGTGAAGAGAAAGTTGTGGTCTTGACAGATGAATTCAGGAAAGGTCCCTTTGTGATATGGAATAAAGTGGGAGGTATAACTGGGGGATGTATAGTTGCTTCTGTTCTGTATAAGACACTATAGACTGTGTGTGGGGGAAATAAAATGAAGGTTTGAGGGCTTAAATAACTGTAAATAAGTGTCTGTAACTCAACTGCTCACTATCTGTTTGCCAGGCTGTGCAAGGTGTGCTTCCCGCCACCCCGAGCACATCTAAAGAACTTGCTAGCTGGTGAGAAAATAGCTCTGTTCTAGTGCTTCTTGATTTGTGTGTTTTGTGCTATGTAAGCACAATGGTTTTCGCTGGCTTTATTGTTGCTTCCTCTGTTTTTTTACTTCGGATATTATGAAATTTGAATTTAGGGGTTTTGCAAAGATAGGTCTTGTCTAATACAGACACAGGTATGACCTTATTTAAATGGCAGAGATCTACAATTTGAAAATTGTTTAATAAATATATCTCTGGCAAACAAGCTGGTCTGTTGCGGTGTAGGATGTTGGATTTTAAGTTTGAAGTGTCAAAACTTCCATTGACTTGGAAGCCTGGATGGATGGTGGCCTGTTGAGGATAAAATGTTAGGATACTGTTGCATATACTACCATAAGATTCTAATACACTTTCCTTCTACCTCTTAATAATACAGCCAAAGCAAATTTTGGCAGAAGCCACTGGGTTTTCATACTCACACAGTGTGTACACACACAGTGCCTACTGTAATATAAATTTGAATTCTTGTCTTGTCAAATAACTTTATTTTGAAACTTTATAAAAACTTAATTGCCTCAACAAAAAGAAAATGAAAAAGGGTGGGTGGGGTGAGCACCAAGGCAAACTTGGGAGCGGAGGGAAAGGGAAATAGCGAATGAAGATTTGCAGACCACCTCTAGAGGTTGTGATAAAACCTTGGGTTACATCTCTCTTCTGAAACTGTCAGACTTCTCTGTGTTCTGTTTTCCAGCTATGAAGAGGAAGTCTGTGGTGTGGGGGTTGTTGGTAGCTCTTTTAATAGTAGGGTGGTTGTAAGATGACTGGAACAAACAGGTTGTAATTGCAACCTTTTGGTATTACTTTTCACGATGGTTATTGCAGTGACATGGTAATTGCAGATCACACAAAATCTGAATAACTTTTGTGGTAGAGTATTGCTTCTGCTGGCTTATTCCTTTGTGCTCTGCTGTGATAGCTGATGAGAGAGCTGGTCAAATGCAAGGAGCTTAAATAATTGCATCATTGAATCATGTGTGTATGTAAGATGACTATCAACCTTCAGGTAGAATAATGGTGTAGTTCAGTGTGACTCTTCACTGATTCTTACTGTTCTGATATCCTGACTAGATATCACTAAGATTTTTTTTATTAGTAGATGGAATCATGTAACTGCTTTTTGTTAAATTCCTGGAAATACAGGTAACTGTCAAATCTTAAAAGAATATTTTTTGCACTATTCATGATGCATTTTGTATTGGATATGATCATGTCAGTACTCCAATGAATGCTATGTATTATGGGAAATGTTTATACCTTATCAAAACTCAGCCAAACAAAAGAGATGTCATGATAAATTTCTGACAATACAAAAGCCCTATGATTATTGTAAAGGAATCTTGAATTAAATGATATTATGAAAGGGCAAAATATACAAACCTTTTTGTGTGTTTTTAGATCTTGACAGATAATCTACATTGCATCTTCTATTTGCTGTTTACATTAGTTAGCTCATTCATGCTTTCTCCTGCCACCAGAACCATTTCTTCTTTCTTGTAGACATCTGTTGTGTACTTATTATACAGGGAGCAATCTGTAGTATGTAGTGTGGGTGTGCAAACCAGCACCTTCTAGTCTTTAAATCTTTCATTTGCCAAGTCCCCATCAGCCTCAGAATCCCAAAGTGCAGCACTTGGTTAGCTTACAAGGTACTGGGAGGAAATTCCCTCCAGAGCATTAATTTCCATCTTTCTAACATCTTTTTCTTTCTTTGTAATTATAAGACGTATGTACTTGATAGTAATCTAGAACTGATTTTCTTTTTGTGTGGCTCCTGTAACCTGTAATGTCTATAATGCATCTGGGTTATATCTTAAAACAGACTTTCAGAACAAAAGTTTTTCTAGAGCAAAATGTAACATACTATTGCTGATTGTGTATCACTGCTGTAACTCTTAATGTTTCAGTGTTATTAAAATACATTAATAGGAGCACGCTGCATACTACTGAAACAGAATTTTCATCAGTGCTGTCAGGGGTAAGAGACTAGAGGGTATTGTCAGTTTATGGTCCCATTCCACCAGCTCCATACAGCTCATAAGTAATGAAGATTACAAATGCAAGCTAAAATGACAATATAATATGGCAGCATTTGTTATTCAGTCTTCAAAATTATTTATGAAGTGAGGTGAGTTTGACTATTCAACTGTGTCCAAGGTATGCTATTGATGGATTTGATCGGGGGGGCACTGTTTGTGTGTATGTGTGTTGTGTGACTTTTTCAGGGAATGGGTTTTTGTGTTGTGGGTTTTTTCTCTAAATTTCTCTGTGAACTGTCCAAGCAGTGAGGATTTTCTGGACTCTTGTCAGCACACTTTGAAGTTCACTGATTGGTCTTCAGAACAGCTGTCCTGGATGCAAGTTAAACTTCTAGTTTTATTTTTGTTTCTGGGAGAACAAACAAAAAAGGCTATTATTTATTAACTTTAAGCTTGGATAGTTTCTGTTGCTTTCACCCCTCCCCCNAAAACAAAACCAAACAAACCACCAAAACCCCCCTACTTTGACAAGTAGTTGCTATTCACAGTTTATTCGTAAAGCAAATATGGAGGCTGCCTGATGCTGATCAACTAGCTCTTTCTTGACCAAATTTCAGCAATGGGATAAGACTTAATTTTAAAGTGTAGGCCTTGCAGTCTGCTTGCTTTAGTGAAAAGTTGCCATATGTCATGTTCACTGCCACTCATGTTAATAGGTATCTGTCTCTGCCAAAATATTTATATTGAAACTGCTTAAATGTTTTGCCTGATAACTTAATATATAAATAATGAGTTAACAGCTTTTTCCTTCATGCTACCTTAAACTTTTAACAGAATGGATTTAATTTTATTTTTTTATCTTGGCTATATGTGAGCTATTTGAAATGCTAGATGCATAAAATTTATCATGGACACCTGTGCCTTCTTTGAGAAAAGTAACCCTGTTGCAGAGTTCAAAGTCTGGCTTTGCTCCAAACTGAGGTGAAGAAGGGGAGGGGGAAGGTCTTGCTAAAAGGGAAGGTTGTGGGCAAAGAGCAGGTCAGGTCCTGGCTGTGGGCCCCTGCTTGGTGCTTTCCCCAGAGCTGGGAATTGCCAGGAGCCTTTGCTGCAAAGGAGCTGAATGGCAGAGCTGGTGGGGAAGCCAGCTCTGCTGACTAGGTCAGTTAAAGGATCTTAATAGAATGGTGTCATGTAATATATGGAAGCCGAAATCCATGTTAGCTGTGTTGAAGTATAAATGCAAGTCCTCCAAAATTTAAGTGTTATGTAAATGTAATGCAGTTCTAACAACTCATTAACCCTACAAAAGAGGGATGAATTACTGGTTTCAGTTCTAATATTGACCAGATCATGTTTTGTTCATATTGCTCATTGCATATACTGATGTACCTTCAAAATTTTGTTTATCATGGATTTTTCTCAGTAATCTGAAAGTTTATACTTAAGATAATACTCCTAATTAAGCTTCTCTCAAGAAGTCATGTGGCAAGTCAAAAACTTGTTTTATTCAGCTGTATGTGCAATGCATATAAAGGAAGAAAGAATGCATGTTCACTTTAAACCTGAGACTTGCTTATTGTCCTCCTCACGCTTACACGATATAGCACCTATAACTCACGTACAGGTAACCTTGAATAAGCTTCTCTTGCTCCTGTGACTCCATGTGGGACATGACTTAACTGTACCAGCTGTGTGATATTTTGGATTTGGGAAAGAGGTTGTAGTTCTGGCCTGTGTTTGTGTCTGACCTGTACTAAAGGGCTGTTAGTGAGAAAGGCCTTTCTAAGAGAGTCTCATATCTGTCTGGTCTGTTGCTGAAAGCTTTTTGTCATAACCAAATGCAAGTGTATTGTATAACATAATGCACTGAGATGGCACACCAAGGCTTTTTGAACAAAGGTATCTGTAAAATTTGTCAAACAGTGTACCTGCTGATGGTCCGTGGCTTAACATTTAAAAGAAATATAATAGTTCACTTAGCGTGCACATTCTTAAAGGTACGCAGCTCAGAAAAATGTGAGGATAATTAAGAATTTTTCTTAGAGTAAATGAGTGATGGAATCCAGGCGTCCTTCAAGAGATCTTAAAATGAGGGAGATACATAGCAAAGGGTTATAAGTATATAAGAGACTGTGTAATGTGTGCCCATTAAACTAATTCTAGCCATCACACTGCAGTGAGACAAACTGTCTGGTTCCCTCACTGGTGATGTAGAAGTATGCTGAATTTTTTTTTTTGTCTTAAGGGAGGCCTGCAAAGGAAGGAAAACATGTTAAACAGAGCTGCCTTAAATAATAATGGTCAAGTCTTGAAAAGCCTCGAACATTGTGGCTGTCTTGAAAATTTAGGATTAAGTTCTTTTATATCCTGGAGACTAGTGTCCTTTGTAAAGAACGTTTCACTACCGCCACCACTTATTCAGGGTTTTTAAGTTAAGCCTTGTTGAATTAGGGGTGATATGTTTTTGTCTGATTTAGCACTGTGGAATTCATTTATCTGTGTGTATAGGTACACATAAAAAGAACATTTAATGCAAGCTTAGGGGAGGTCATAGAATCATGGAATGGTTTGGGTTGGAAGGGACCTTAAAGATGAGCTAGTTCCAACCCCACTGACATGGGCAGGGACACCTCCTACTAGACCAGGTTCCTCAAAGCCCCATCCAACGTGGCCTTGAACACTTCCAGGGATGGGGCATCCACAGCTTCCCTGGACAACCTGTTCCAGTGCCTTGCCACCCTCATGGTGAAGAATTTCTTCCTTATCTAGTCTAAATCTACCCTCTTTCAGTTTAAAGCCATTACCCCTTGTCCTATCACTACCTGCCCTTATAAAAAGTCTTTCTCCAGCTTTCTTGTAGGCCCCCTTCAGGTACTGGAAGGCTGCTTGCTATGAGATCTCCCGCAGCCTTCTCTTCTCCAGACTGAACAACCCCAACTCTCTCAGCCTGTCTTCACAGGAGAGGTGCTCCAGCCCCCTGATCATCTTCGTGGCCCTCCTCTGGACCCGCTCCAACAGGTCCATGTCCTTTCTGTGTTGGGGGCTCTAGAGCAGGATGCAGCACTCCAGGTGGGGTCNCACCACCACCACAGAGCTTAGTGTCATTGGCAAGCTTTCTGAGGATGCACTTAATCCCACTGTCCATGTCACCGACAAAGATATTAAACAGCGCCCGTCCCAACACCAACTCCTGCAGAATGCCACTCATTCCTAGTCTCTTCTTGGACATCGAGCTGTTGACTGGAACTTTTTTAGTGCAACTATTTGGCCAATTCCTTATCCACTGACTGGTCCACCTGTCAAATCTATGTCTCTCCAATTTAGAGACAAGGATGTCGTGTGGG
This sequence comes from Anhinga rufa, assembly GCA_013400875.1. Classification (NCBI taxonomy): domain Eukaryota; kingdom Metazoa; phylum Chordata; class Aves; order Suliformes; family Anhingidae; genus Anhinga; species Anhinga rufa. The sequence continues at coordinate 7,653 of VZTV01121044.1, forward strand.
ACAGTATTAAGTGCTTTGCACAAGTCCAGGCAGATGACATCAGTTGCTTTTTCCTTATCCACCAACATTGTAACACCATCACAGAAAGCCAGCAAATTTGTCAGGCACGATTTGCCCTTAGTGAAGCCATGTTGGCTGTCACTAATCACCTTCTTATTTTCCATGTTCCTTAGCATAGTTTCCAAGAGGATCTGTTCCATGATCTTGCCAGGCACAGAGGTGAGACTGACTGGCCTGTAGTTCCCCAGGTCTTCCTTTTTTTCGCTTTTTAAAAATGGGGGCTATGTTTCCCCTTTTCCAGTCAGTGGTAACTTTACTGGACTGCCGCGAGCTCTCAGATATAATGGATAGTGGCTTAGCAACTTCATCTGCCAGTTCCCTCAGCACCTGCAGATGTCTCATCAGATCCCATAGACTTGTGTATCTTCAGGTTTCTCAGGTGATCTTGAACCTGAGCTTCTCTTACAGTGGGTGGTTTTTCATTCTCCCAGTCCCTGGCTTTGCCCTCTCTGACTTGGGTGGTGTGGCTTGAGCACTTGCTGGTAAAGACTGAGGCAAAAAAGTTATTGAGTACTTCAGCCTCCTCCATGTCCTGGGTAACCAGGTCTTGTCATTCCTTCTAGAGCGGGCCCACATTTTCCCTAGTCTTCTTTTTATCACCAACATACCTACAGAAGCTTTTCTTGTTGCCCTTGATGCCCCTGGCCAGATTTAATTCTATGAGGACTTTAGCTTTCCTAACCTAATCCCTGACTGCTTGGAAAACCTCTCTATTCCTCCCAGGTGCTTCTACCCTCTGTAGGCTTTTTTTTGTGTTTGAGTTTGTCCAGGAATTCCTTGTTCATCGATGCAGGCCTCCTGGTGTTTTTGCCTGATTTCATCTTTTCAGGGATGCATTGCACCTGACTTTGGAGAAGGTGATCCTTGAATATTAACCAGCTCTCTTGGGTCCCCCTTCCCTCTAGGGCTTTATCCCATAGTATTCTATCAAGCAGATGCCTGAAGAGGCCGAAGCCTGCTCTGCTGAAAGCCAGGGTAGTGAGCTTGCCGTGCACCCTCCTCAGTGCCATAAGGATCTTGAACTCCACCATCATGGTCACTGCAGCCAAGGCTGCCTTTGGGTTTCACATTCCCCACCAGCCTGTCCTTGTTTGTAAGAAAAAGGTCCAGCATAGCACCTCTCCTTGTTGGCTCCTCTATCACTTGGAGAAGGAAGTTATCATCAATGCATTCCGGGAATCTCCTGGATTGCTTATGCCTTGCTGTGTTTTCCCTCCAACAGATATCCAGGTGGCTGAAGTCACTCATGAGGACCAGGACTTGTGAATGTGAGGCCACTCCTGTCTGTCTATAGAGGCGCTCATCCACTCTGTCTTCCTGGTTGGGTGGTCTGTAACAGACCCCCACTATAATGTCACCTGTCCCTGTCCTCCCTTTAATCCCAACCCATAAGCTCTTGGTTGGATCTTCATTCACCCCCCCAGGCTCCATGCACTCCAGCTGGTCTTTGATGTAGAAGATAACACGTCTTCCTTGTCTCCTCTGCCTGTCCCTCCTAAACAGCCTGTATCCTTCCATTCCAACACTCACTATGTTTCTGTGATGCCAATAAGTTCATAATCCTGCAGGTGTGTGCATGTCTCTAACTCCTCTTGTTTATTCCCCATGCTGTGTGCATTTGCACAGAGGTATTTAAGTTAGGCGTCCGATGAAGTGACTTACTGGCTGGAGTGTCTGGAATTAGTTTCTGCTGCTCTTAGCAGGTGCTCTGCTGCTGGCCTGTGATCCTTCTCTAGGCTCTGGGCATCTATTGCTGGTGCTAGCATCAAACTGGTAGGTAAGAGGGATTGAGGTTCCTCTCCCCCAGCAACTGTAGCCCTCTTCAGCAGCTTGGCAAGCCTATGACTGAGGATGCTCTTCCCCTTCTCTGACAGATGAACCCCATCAGTCCATAGTAGACCAGGTTTTTCAAAGTGAGTCCCATGGTCTAAGTAGCCATGCCCCTAGCTGTGGCACTAGTCCTGTAACCATTAGTTGACTTGCCAGATTTGACAGGCCTTTTCAAACCCCTTCCTTTTGACCAGGATTGATGAAAAAACTGCCTGTGCTCCAGAGTCCCTTACTGCTGCTCCCAGGGCTCTGTAATCCTTCTTGATACTCCTCAGACTGCTCCTGGCTGTATCACTGGTGCTCATGTGAAACAGCAGCAGATGACAGTGGACTGTATGAGGCTTGGTAGTCTCTCAGTGACATCCCTGATAAGAGCCCCTGGTAAGCAGCACACCTCTCTAGAGGGTGCATCAGGTTGGCAAATGGGTGCCTCTGTACCTCTGAGAGCTGCCTGCTACTATCGCCTGTTGTCTTAGCTTAGTTGCTCTGGTTATACAGGGAGCAGATGGGGTTGCCTTGCTCAGCTCCAGCATGTCTCCTGATGTGACGGGTCTTTCCTCTTCAGTCTGCAGAGTGGTGAAGCAGTTCTGCACGGGTGTCTCAGGCTTTGGGGGAAGTCTGTTCCTGCTGCTGGTCCTTGCTGTTGCAGCTCTCTATTCTGCATTATTGTCCCCTCTCCCTTCTGTGTGTGCTGGTGGGGGAGTTTTGGGCTCTTTGGCTGCGGGTCTGCAGACTGTGCTTGGAACCAGCTATCTAAGTCATTCTCAGCTTCCCTGACGTTATGGAGCTGTCTCACCACCTCCTGCAGCTCAGCCACCTGCTGCAGGACATCCTTCATCTGGGCACATCTTTGCAGACAGGTCTGCAGCCTGTCCCTGCCCCAGGAGAAAAGTCTAGGCACCTCCTGCAGTCTGAGGTCTGCACTGCAGCCTCTCCCTTCAGCAGCTCTGTCTGGGTGGAGACATTGGCCACTTCTGGGTAGATGGTGCAGACCCCCCAGCTGGAGCTGCAGCCTTTGCTCTCAGGTGAGTGTCCACCATTCTGCCTTGAGAGTCAGGCAGGATGTGCAGATGGCCACAGAACAGTGCCTGGTTGCAGGGTTATGTGTACTTCAAGTCTCCCTCTTGGCCAGTGGAATGCCCCTCCTTCGAAGAGGTGTCCTCCCGTGCAAGCTGCTGCACCATGCCCTGGTTGCAGTGCTCCTGGTTGCTTGTATTCCCTGGGGCTGCCTTTTGTGGGAGTGAGGGGTGGCCCCTGTTACTCCTGTCCCTGCCCATGCCTTGGTCAGCTGCTCTTGTGAGAGCTGCCTGCTCCTGGTGAGTCTCTGTGCTCCCCTGGTGTTTCCCTGGCTCAGGAAACCCCCTGTACACTGTGATCCCCCACTCTGCTGTGGAATGCTCTGGCACTGGAGCTGATCACCTCTATGTGTTTGCTAGTAATCTAAGATATGTTAGAATGCTTTGATGTTTGCAGTGCTTGTAGTATTTCTCTCATCTGCATTGTTGTTTTTATATATCTTGCCATGCTCTTTGTTAAGCAGAATTGGTTAGCTTCAGTAGGTGTAAAGTACTAAATATTGACAGAACAATTCTGGTTGGAGGGGACCTCTGAATGCTATCTGTGTCCCAGTCTTCTGCTCAGAACCAGGTCAATGTTGAATTGGGGCTGGATTGTTCAGGATTTTGTTCTCGTGGGTGTGAAACCTACAGGAACAGAGATTCTGCACCCTCTCTGCAGCCCTGGTCCTAAGGGAAACTTTCTTCTATCTAGTTGGCACCCCCACTGTGAATTTTTGCATATGTTTTACACTAAGATCTTTTATCTTGTACCAATTCAGTTTACAATTGAAAAAGGCTTCTAACTGGTAGTGCACAAACTATGTGTGTAGGAGGGAAAGAATAGGAGATTACGCCTAGAGATGCTAATGTATGTGTAGCCTTTTAGAAGCTGAACAAGAGAGTTCAGGCTCTCCAGGAGAAGCAGAGGTTTAAGTATGGAATTCTGGGGGGGTTTATATACAGTTTACTGATTATAGATTTATTTATGGATTAATAAATACCCAAGCTACTCTGATGTAATGAATACATTGTGATGAAAAAATACATGTTAATTCTTTGTGTACTTAACAATATTTTTTCTTTCCTGATGCCTCATAAGTATTTACCAGCTTTTTCATGATGCATAGCTCATAAATGAAGAGGTTAATTTCCTGACAAACTGTGAATACCTAAAATTGTTGGATCATTGTTTTCTTCCTTCGTTATTCCCTTGGGCTGGTGCGCATCAAGTTGACCTCAAATAAGGAGGCTGTGCTGACTGAAGCTTTGGGACTAACATGTTGTCCTGCTTAGCTTCAGTTCGTAGGCTTTACTTTGGCAGCTCTCCAGCCTGAGAATTGGAGCTAGTAGTGTTTTTCTAGGCTTGGTTCCAATAAGAGATATTACTTTTACGTTCTGTTGTATGCTTTTCAGGTGGGAGAGGGGAGAATGAAGGGATGTTGTATGTGGATACAACTAGTGTAAACATCCAGATTTGTAGATAGTCATACACATATTTATATTTTTTAAGTCAAGAGTACAGTGAACTGCTTTTTCTATTTTGTACTTTAAAGATAGACAGGTATTGTAAAATAAAATTTTTCAAGCAGGTCAGCCAGTGTAATTGTCTAAATTCCTCTGTAAAGAGGAAAAAACATACTAAATAGTTATAGGAATGTCATAGTGAGGGTGGAAAATTACAAATAAGGAAATACTATCCAACATGTAGTCCATTACTGTATTGCTCAATCTTTTCGCCGTTTAAGTTTATCTATCTGACATAAGTGAATGCATAGTAATGTTAATTTTCTGTACAAAATGTTATGTGTAAATAAAGCTTATGTCAAAATTTAATATGAAAGACTTTAGTAGTTATTTTATAATGTGCATATAGTCTTAAGCAGACAAGATGAATCTGAAATGATAAAAACAGAGGGGTTTTCTCCACACAGTAGATAGCTTGTTCATCTTGTATTTCTTAACATTTGTCTAATACTAGGAACTAATATTCTGTCATCTCTGAAGCTTTCCCAGTAGTACTTCAAAGAGTAAAGCTACAGTTGCACTTGGGTGTGCAACATATGAGGATGACAAACCCTGGAAATACCAGGCTTTCCAAGTTAGTAGGCTTTTGCTTCCTCCTTCTCCCCTGCCCCCTGAATTGTTGCAAGTGGCTTTCTCTGTATCCCAAGTTACCTCATTACTTCAGATCTTTAAAATTCTGATGTAAGCTTCACTGTCTTGCTAAGTCTCAAGTCATTTGTTGTAGGTGACTTACAAGACTTGCAGAGTATATGTAGTATTAGTTAATACTCTCCCCTCTCTTGTTTACAATTTTCTTCAGTCATATCAAGTAAAAACTTGAATCATAAGCTTTCTAATGTTGTGACAGACAAGTCACATTGTAGATGAGACTAGCATGTGCTTGGTGACTTCTCTGATTATCAGACTGTCTCTGCTAACATCAAATAACAGCTTCAAGCCATCAGAAGGCAGGTGTCTTGGAAGCTATGTTGTATGTACTTATAAGCTTAAATCATGTGAAAATGGGTATGAGGTTGGGATGAATCCAAAAACTGCTGAGTAGTGCTCTTTCTGCACTTAAGTTTTGGCATGCAGCAATTAATATAGTTTTAGTCAGATTAAAGATTGTGTCAAGGAAATAGAGTAGCTTAACTTTTCAGAAGAATAGCCAGAATATGTAAAATCTGAACTCTTTTTCTGAAAAAGTTTGAATATTCAGTATAGTCGCTTTGAGAATTTGATGTTTATCACAGAATGGTAGGGGTTGGAAGGGACCTTGAGAGATCATCTTGTCCAACCCTCCTGCATGAGCAGGCACACCTAGAGCAGGGGGCACAGGACCGTGTCCAGGCAGGGTTTGAATGTCTCCAGGGAAGGAGACTCCACAACCTCTCTGGGCAGCCTGGGCCACTGCTCTGTCACCCTCACAGCAAAGAAGTTTTTCCTCATATTTAAGCGGAACTTCCTGTGTTCCAACTTGTGCCCATTGCCCCTTGTCCTGTCATTGGGCACCACTGAGAAGAGTCCAGTCCCATCCTCTTGACACCCACCCTTCAGATACTTATAAACACTGATAAGGTCCCCCCTCAGTCTTCTCTTCTGCAGGCTGAACAAACCCAGGTCTCTCAGCCTTTCCTCATAAGGGAGATGCTCCAGTCCCTTGATCATCCTTGTGGCTCTCTGCTGGACTTGCTCCAGCAGCTCCCTGTCCTTCTT
>VZTV01121046.1:0-22845 GCA_013400875.1 Anhinga rufa
AAAGAGAGGTTTGGCATTTAAGTACGTTATTGTGGCTGCAGCTTGTAATTATACCATGGCTCCTTGCTCTGTACTTGTAAATTTGCAAAGCAGTACTTTCAGGTTTGAAGGGTGTTATCTTGGCTTTTTTATTAAAAGCAAGCAAAAAAATAAGAACTCATCAGCAACTTCTTACTTTTTCTTTTCCCTTAATGGCCAAATGATTAAGTCCCTTATCTGTTGTCTTTGTGTTTTGTAATATCCGTGGAAGAAAATCACTGGTTTTGTAGAAATCTTCTAAGTCTCCTATATGTGTTTTCCCCTCCACTGAAGCAGTGATTCTGAATGTGAACAGAACAGGTCTGCAATTGGTTTTTAAACACCACACATATTCACATAAAAGATTCGATTCTAGTTAGAGAAATGTACTTTGACAACATTTTAAATTTTTGGCCTTCTTTTACTTTTACAGATGGTGAGAGATGAAAACTTGAAATTTATGAAGAACAGAGATGTATACAGTAGTGACTACTTCAGTTTTGTTCTGTCATTAGCTTCACTGAATGCTGTAAGTACCTAGATGATAATCTTAGAGTATTTGGAATAGGTTGGGTAGAAACGGCCACAGAAGCTATTTGGGTCACAACCAGGAAAACTGGAAGAGAAGGCTTGACATGATCTTGCTTTTCCAGCTGAGTGATTCATTGTCTCCAATAATTTATCACACTACTAACATCTGTCTCAAAGCTGACTCCAGCCTCCTGTTCTAGTAGTGGGAGAAACATCATTGTGCTGTAGTAAAATTTATGAAATACCACACACCTTTTTTAGTGATGCAAACTGAGCCATAGAGGGACAGAAATTCCTCTGTATATGGAAGATCCAAAAGTTGGTGTTAGTCACCTCAAAGTTGATAGACTTTCATTGGAAATACAGTTTGCTAATTAAGTTTTTCTAAATAGAGTAATAAGCAAACCAGCATTTATTAAATTAATTAAATCTACAGATCTAGTGGGCCTTACGGCAAGTTTGTTCCTGTTTTAGCATATTTGTTAACTAGCATAGTCAGCACTGGAGACTGTTCTTAGCACAGAAAAATGCTTTGGTCTGTTTCTTCCAAATGAAGTAAATTACTTGAAGAGAACATGTTCACGTGTTTAAGAGACAGCATATGTGCTGCAGGCATACCTCTGCTCTGGAGTGAATTTGACATTTCTTTCAGACTAAGGTAAAGCATCCTTATTATCCATGCATGGCAAAGGTGAGCTTACAGCTGGCAGTCCAATTCCTCTTCCAAACCTATCTCCGAACCAAGAAGAAACTCAGGTAAGGCCTTGTTTTGAGTACTATAACAACATATTCAGAGGTTTTTGTGTTTGTTGTACCTACAGTGCCTTGAAATAAATACTATGGGTAGCATAGACATTCACAGGAGTAGCAATACATTTCTCCTTCGCATTGGAATCCCATCACAAAGAAATCTGAGAGGAAAGAGGGTCATGTATAACCTGACAGTTTGCTGCAGTTTGCTACCTCTCCCAACTGTCCATTATTTCGGTGGCAGTGGATTGAGCATGGAGAGTCTTTAATGGATTTAAAGATAGCAAGTTGTTCCAAAATACTTCTTATGTGTTTTTGTCTTAAGCCACCTAATGTATGTTCAATTAAAGTCAAAATTCTTTCTATTTGGCAAACCAGAAACATGGCTTAGGTTTTGGAGGTGTTTTTTTCTCTTTCATTACTGACTGTTGTCCCTGTTTTGTTAAAGGGCTGATACAGAAGAATGGATTGCCACCATAGATGCACTGCTCTCCAAAAGCATTGATGCTTGTCAGTGGTTAGTTGAATATTTCATCGGGCCAGAGGGCCGGGAGCTTGTAAAGTAAGTACTGGTAGTTCTGTTGTAGATGGTTTGTGTCTCATGTATGGATAAAGCTTCCTAATAACGTAATCTGGCCTATACTGATGTATTCCCAAAGAGTTTACTGGACATTCTTTAAACAGGCACTCTAGATAACCACTTAGGTTTTTATTTCTAGTGTTTTCTCTCATTGTGCAGCTTTGTGAAGAATTCTGAAAGTTTAATAAAATAGTGCAGCATACATGGAGGAGGATGCAGATGTTTAATTCAGTGGAGTGCCTTGGAATGTGTTTAAGTTTGTCTAGTCACTCCAGCAAGTGGTGGGAAAAAGTGTTTGGGGTAAGGTAAGTTAAATACTTACCTGACAAAGATCACAGATAAACTGGAAAGAATTCTCCTTGCCAAGCTCAAGATCAGCTAGTAGGTGTTTTGAAAACACCTAAGATAAATTCTTAGAGAACTGACATGCTTAAAGAGGTTTGTCAGTGTAAAAAAATTTTATCTTTGAAGTTGCAGTGAAAGATGGGATCCTATGATAGCTTTTAGTTTTACTTTTTTTGTTATTTGAATAAATAAATATAAAGTAATATTATAGGCCTTACTAGTGCCAAGCAGGAGCGCAGGAAAATAAATTAAAGCTTATCCACAGAAGTACAATAGAAGTGTCTGGCCTATTTTCAAAATAATAAACACCACACTAATCATAGTAACCGTGTGTACACTTTGATTCCAGTTCTCTTTGCAGCTTTGCCTTTTATCTTCCAGGACTTTCCTCCTGGAATGCAGTGTAAGAGAGGTGCGAGTTGCTGTAGCCACTATTCTTGAAAAAACCCTTGACAGTGCCTTGCTTTATCAGGAGAAGGTTAGTGTCACCTCATCACCAATGATGCTGTTGGTTATCTCTGCCTAATGGCTCTAGCTGTGTTTGCAGACAATGCTGTGTGATTTGTAAATGGCAAGGTAGAAGGCTCTTGATCATGCTTTTAGCTCTTCTTTTCTTGAATAGGTTAATGCTTGTCTCTCCCTACCCTAGGAGGTAACATGCTGCTGTAATTCTCAGAATTTAAGTTACTTTGAACTTAGCCTGATTTCAGCTTGTCTTATAAACTGGTATCACATATTCTTTTAATAGTTTGGAAACAGTGCTTTTTTTTTTTTAAGATTTACTCTTTTTTTCATTCTGGAAATCAGCTTACTTTTTAACTGATTCTCCTTCCTGACTCAGTCAGAAGCCTATAGCAGTAGTAACTGAGTTATCTTGTTCCAGAGAGACACCATAAGTATGGTTATTGTTCAAAGGTTTCATTTTCTGTTAGAAAATCTTGGCAAGTAAGTTTGGGAAGTGCAGCTTTGTTACATTTTGCTGACCTTAATGCTCTAGGAAAACCCAGCAGGAAATTTGTGAAAAGGAGTAATGTGTACAGTGTTTGAGATTTACCCGTTTCTCTTGGGATACCTGAACCAAGTCATTTGTATTAAGAGAAGTGTTATCTATGTTCTGAAGTCTGTAAGTTGTCAGTGGGGACTTGGACACTTTTAAATGTCCAAGTCTTGTTTAGTCTGAAATAATTTTTTTTTTTAAATCAAATTTTAATGTTTGATGCGATAGGATGTTTTTTCTATCCGGTTTCTGGGAGCTATCCTTTTTCATCCAGTGTCATGGATGGAAGGCACTACTGTTGTACAGGCTTCTCTTAAGAAAATTTGTCTTATTTAGATTTTTAAGGAAAGATCGCTATGAGGTCCTACAGTAGTAGGAAGATGAACATCCACAATATAGTTTGATAGCTCTTTGATAACTTCCTCTGGGCTGTTAGCTGCTATCTGTTAACAGAGATGTAATAAATTCTATACCAGCATGTATACCCTTAGTTTGCTTTGATGCAAACTAAACAGTAACATTGCTTTTTGCATAGTTGAGTGTGCTAGTACACTATCATGAGGCCTTGAGTGACAGTTTACTTCTAATCTGGTTTGTTTTGCATTACTGTAATGACGAATGTTTGAACATTAGTTCACTCTGAGGAGTAATTTGAATTGCTTTTAAAATATTGCAAACCTATGTAACTGTTGAGCTCCAGTTCTTTGAGCAATTTATCTACATGCCAACGCTTTCATTACTTTCCTGTTTAATGTATGCAGCATTCATTCAGGAGAGTTAAAAATGGGAAGGCTGCAATCCTATGTTAGCTATTCATATTAATCACAGCAAGCATATCTGACAACACATATGATTTTGTTAACCATACCGTAACTCTTATATGTGAAACATTTTTGGTTTAAGTGGTAGACAACTTTTTAAATTCAAATTAATTATTTTTTCACAGTTAAAAAGTCTACATCAGTTATTGGAGGTGCTACTTGCTCTACTGGATAAAGATGTACCTGAAAACTGTAAAAACTGTGCGCAGTACTTTTTGTTATTCAATAACTTTGTACAGAAGGTAAGAAACCATTAGGTTTTTTTAATGCTAGTTTAGTTTTAGAGGACAGCAGTAAGGCTGCTACTCATCCATATTCATAGATGGTTTAAGCAGCACAGTAAAACTCTTACAGAACTTTTATTAGAGTATTCTTTTTTCTTTTTTTGAAAAATAAATGGCTTTGAACACTAGATTAGGATAAAACCACACAAAAATATACCAGCAAAGTACACAAACTGAAGATGTTGTTTCCAGGGTCTGAATTTTGGGTTTCTGCTTTGGGGGGTTGTTCTTGGCTGTTCTTAAAAGGAAAAAAAAAAATTACAGAATTCAGGATTTTTGTCCTATAGGAAGCAGAATAACTGACTGGCCTGTACCCAGTATGGTTTCTCTCTGATCCCTTTTTTTTTCTTTTTCTTAATATGACACATTTTTGCTTATGTTGATTCTGGTCTGGTTTATATAATGTGCTCTATATAAAGAGACAGCTTTTTGGTGCACCTTATTGATCTGTATGACTTTTAGAGTAGAAAATGCAGTGTTTAGCCTATGCATTTTACTTTTGTTCCCTAGAGCATTAACTCTTTACTTGCACAGTAATTTAACTTTTTGTTGTTGTCTAAACAGCAAGGTATAAGGGCTAGCAGTCTACTCCTCAGACACTCTGCTTTGAGGCACATGATCAACTTCCTCCTTGGCCCCAACCGGCAGAGTAATCAGGTAAAGCTTACATAGCGTGTGTTTTTGTGCTGTAGTTTGTCCATCCCCATGTTTTTATGATGCTTAAATCATGGATAAATACTTTCATGTGGTAAGATAGACTAATCCTTGGATTATTCTGTAAACTTCATGCAAGTCTTAGTCTATCTATGTGTAGTCAACATGGAAATAGCTGTTCTGGCAGAAGTGTCTGTCATGGGTTTGGTAATAACAATTTCACCAGCTTCGAAGTATTAGAACATGGAGGTAGACTGTTAAGGGTATTTTTTTACTTAGCAGAAGTTGACTAAATCAACCAATCAAGTTAATTAAACCTCTCCTTTGGCTCAAGCAGAATCGCAGGTGGAGTTCAGCACAAGCACGTGAGTTTGGATATCTGCACAACACTGTAGCACTACTTGTTTTGCACTCTGATGTCTCTTCTCAAAGAAATGTTGGTAAGAATTGACTTTGCATTTCAGTTACTTTTACTGTGAGTAACTTAATATCAGTGAGGAAAAATACAATCACTTTGAATTTAAGGCAGTAATGGTTAGCATATGTTTGATTACTTTTTATTTTGTTGTAAACATACTGAGAGTCTGTGGCAAACAGTATTACATGCAGGTGGGGTGGGGTGCGGAATCTTGATATTAACATTATTGTGCCTTCCCGCCTTCCCCATTGGCCTTAAAGGTCTTTCCTCATGTGCGTGAACCAAGCTGTGTCATTATTGTCTGGGACAGACTCGCAGCCTAACAACTGTATTTTGATTAGATGTGTTATGCCTCTTGCTAATCTGAAGGGGAGTATTTAGGCTGAGCTACTGAATAACAAGCAAGGAAATACTTTCCTAGATATTTCTTACAGAGGGGGAAATATCCAAATAAAGATTATAAAGGAATAAATCGATCTTCAGTCTCCTGAAGGAAGTTAAAGTTGTCTTAAAAGAATAACTTGACTTCTGTCTAGGGTTAAAAGTTTCTGGAGTTGAAGGCGGTCAAAAATCATAAAGTAAAAGGAGGATGATAAACATTCTGAATATGATGAGTGTGCAACAATGGTTGGAAATTAAACTAAAGCTTAAAGTATTGATAGTAAATATGAACATTTTTGCTTTGGCCTTCTTGCAGTTCATTTGCCTATGTTGTCACTAAATGACACTTTAGTGTGCAAGAGATTGTTACTTGGAATGGTGTCATACGATCTATAAGCTAGTTGAGACGAATGTCACTAGAGATTACATGGTTCCATATGAGCAGCAGTGTCTTCAAGGTTGTTAGAACAATCTAATTTATTAGTGGATTGTTTTTGTATTTGTTCTTATAGCTCCTGGTCTCTTTAAGCAGCGTCCACCTCTAAGCATCACCGCTTCAGGTCCGCTTTTGACACTTCATGAAGAAGTGGAAGCCTTGTTGTTCCTGTCTGAGGGAAAACCTTACTTAATGGAGGTATTATCTGTTCTAACTTCTGCCCTGTTTGAACCTAAAAGCTGATCTAATGTTCGTTCTTTGAATTATCCTTGCATGAAGAACACTGAATATTGAAAAGCAGACAGCTGGGGAGCATGGTGATACTTGGGGGTACTGGTGAGCGAAAAGCTGGACATGAGCTAACAATGTGCACTCGCAGCCCAAAAGGCCAACCGTATCCTGGGCTGCATCAAAAGCAGCGTGGCCAGCAGGTTGAGGGAGGTGATTCTGCGCCTCTACTATGCTCTGGTGAGACCCCACCTGCAGTGCTGCGTCCAGCTCTGGAGCCCCCAGCACAGAAAGCACATGGACCTGTTGGAGCGGGTCCAGAGGAGGCCACGAAGATGCTCAGGGGGCTGGAGCATCTCTCCTATGAAGCCAGGCTGAAAGAGTTGGGGCTGTTCAGCCTGGAGAAGAGAAGGCTGCGGGGAGACCTTATTGCAGCCTTCCAGTATTTAAAGGGGGACTATAGGAAAGATGGGGATGATCTCTTTAGCAAGGCCTGTTGTGACAGGACAAAGGGCAACGGTTTAAACTAAAGGAGGGTAGATTTAGGCTGGATATAAGGAAGACATTTTTTACAATGAGGGTGGTGAGACACTGGCACAGGTTGCCCAGAGAGGTGGTAGATGCCCCATCCCTAGAGACATTCAAGGTCGGGTTGGACGGGGCTCTGAGCAACCTGGTGTAGTTGAAGATGTCCCTGTTCAGTGCAGGGGGGTTGGACTAGATGACCTCTAAAGGTCCCTTCCAACCTAAACCATTCTATGTGGTTATTATTTTGAGCCTAAACAAGAAGGCACCTTTGGTTTCTTCTTGACACCTTCTTATTTTCCAGTATTTCTCTAAACTTAGGGGTCTGGTTAGAGAGTTTACAAAGTTAGCAAAGACAGCTGAACAAGTTTTGCAAATGTCCATGCAGTCAGTTACCATATGTCAGCTGGAGGTACTAGTTTGAATTGCTCTGACATAATGGATCATGCTTGACCAGAGTCTTGGTGGTGGGCAACAGGAGCTGAATGGCATGCTATGAGGGTAGGGGTTTAGCTCACTGGGCCATGCAGGTGCTGGGAGAAGAAAACTGCATCCTTCCTGGAAAAGACTAACATTCTGTTATAAACTTGATCCATCTCTTTAGAAATAATTGTATGGCTGTGTCTGAAACTGTTTGCACTTTTCCATTAGGTGATGTATGCATTACGAGAGCTAACTGGATCTCTGTCGGTTCTTATTGAGATGGTGGTCTACTGCTGCTTTTGTAATGAGCACTTTTCCTTTACTGTGCTACACTTCATCAAGGTATGGAGATAATCAAGATAAGCTTTTTGCATGTGTTTCTTCTAGGCTTTGGTCATACTATGTCTTATGAGTTATGGCACTGGGATCTGCAGAACAATCAGTACAGTTTGTTGGATTGGGGGGTTGGGTTTGGGAGGGTTAAGCTTTTACTGTTTTAAAGCAACAAAAGCTGTCTTGTAATTCTTTGCAACATCAATGTATTTTATTATCTAAGTAACTTTATATTTTTTACATGCAGACTCAGCTGGAAACTGCTCCACCTCATGAACTGAAAAACATATTCCAGTTACTCCATGAGATACTGGTAGGTGAAGGGTAAGGACATATACAGGATAGATTTTTGTATCAAGTTAGGACTGCATTGGTAATTTCAATATCCATGTATCTTTTAGTCCTTCAGTTTGGAGTTTTTATTACTTTTTAAATTGCTGTCTTGTGAAGTTTCATATATCACTGGATTTATCAAGTCTTATTTGTTGTTCATGTTGAGGTATTTAAAACCATTTCATAGGATAGATACAGGTATCACACACAACTTACTACCATTGATCTTTTTCTTTTTTCTAACAGGTCGTTGAAGATCCATTGCAGGTAGAGCGCATCAAATTTGCCTTTGAAACTGAAAATGGATTAATAGGCAAGTAAGGCAGTGGGTGAATGCTTCTGTCTCCTACTGACCCTTATGCTGATGATGGTTCATATCATCTCCTAGTTTCTAATCATTCTAAACTGGTTTACTTCTCAGGGAAAACAACTCAACACTATTTGATTTAGCCACTGCCACCCCACAAAACAATCTAAGAAAATCCAAAATAATAATTAGAATATTATAGTAACAGCAAACTGGAAAGGAATTTAACTGGGAAAAATTAATTATCTCCAACAACAGCAGTCAGTGTACCCAGAGAAGAGTGGTCCTTACGTACTCAGAAAGTGACATTAAGGGACCTTAACCAAGAGGATGGCAAGAGAGATAACTTTTTTAAAATAAGAAGCAGATCAGGGTGTATACAGAATGCAGGGAGATAACATGAGCCAGCAGTGTGCCCAGGTGGCCAAGAAGGCCAATAGCATCCTGTTTATATCAGAAATAGTGTGGCCAGCAGGACTAAGTAAGTGATCGTCCCCCTGTACTCAGCACTAGTGAGGCCACACCTTGAATATTGTGTTCCATTTTGGGCCCCTCAGTACAAGAAGGACATTGGGGTGCTGGAGCATGTCCAGAGAAGGGCAACAAAGCTGGTGAAGGGTCTGGAGAGCAGGTCTTATGAGGAGCAGCTGAGGGAACTGGGGTTGTTTAGCCTGAAGAAAAGGAGGCTGAGGAGGCTGACCCTATCGCTCTCTACAGCCACCTGAAAGGAGGTTGTAGCAAGGTGGGTGTTGGTCTCTCCTACCAAGTAACAAGCAATAGGACAAGAGGAAACAGCCTCAAGTTGTGCCAGGAGAGGTTTACATGGGAAAAATTTCTTCACCAAAAGGGTTGTCAAGCATTGGAACAGGCTGCCCAGGGAAGTGGTGGAGTCACCATTCCAGGAGGTATGTGAAAGACATGTAGATGTGGTGCTTAGGGACATGGTTTAGTGGTGGGCTTGGCAGTGCCAGGTTAATGGTTGGACTTGATGATCTTAAAGGTCTTTTCCAGCCTAAACAATTCTGTGATTCTATAACGTAACAGAGTAGCTCTGTGAATCCTGTAACCTTAAAAATAACTCTTTATCTCTTACATATCTCAAGAAATTGCCAATCTTTTTGTCAGCATCCTAATTACCATGAAAAGAAACTAGTGCAGCATGGAAGGATGCTAATGCTACTAACTGCAGGATAGCCTCATAATCTGACAGGTGGCTCCCATTTGTTGCTGCTCATACAAAGCATTGTCTTTCCATTTGATACTGAAGCTTTCCTGAAGTGAAGTTACTAAAGCATTCAAAAGCAGCAGAAAAGTCCCAGAAGCAATGAGAGCTTACTTCATATGAATCAGGAGAAGAGGCTTTGTGTGCAAGAGCTCTGAGCACATGGTACTCAGAGCCCCTCTGATGAGTTAGTGAGGCTTGGGCATTTCTTTCATGGCTGTTTGGATGAGGAGCTGCTTCAGATTGTGGCTTTCACCTTAAGTTATTTTGGATTCTGTTTTAGCAAGGAAGAATATTTAGCTTTGTTCTTTATTTCTGTCTTATATTTCACCAGTCTTCTGTTTAGTAGTTTCTGTGTATGACTGATAGAAGAAAAGATAAGATGCAGCAGTGTAAGAGAATAGCTAAGTGGTTATTTTATTTCTGGGTCAATTGGTCCCACTTGGACCAACTCTATTCTGTAACTTTGGCAATACATGACCTTTTTTTCTCTACAGAGGAGAGATGCAATTATTCAATTGAATTTTCATGTTGAAGGCTTTTTGGGTAATGTTGTATATTTTACAAGAACTGCTGTGAGTTTCAGGAGGGAAAGCTGTAGTTTTACCTTGGAGTTTCCTTGCAACAGCACTGAACAGCATCCAGTCCCACTGCACATAGACTGTGACCTATCAGTCACATTGGCTAGTTTTACTCCGAGAAAGGAAATCAGCAAAAAATAGTTTTCTCTGGTCCTTAAGAGGGTGTTTGTGCATGATCTGCAGTACACCAGCACTGTAATTTTAATCATCTGCTGTGCTTTCATGGTAGAAAAACTGGCAGTTTGCAGTTCCTTGGCAATTGTTTGCCTACTTTAGATGTTCCACTGCAATGGTCTTTGCCGATTCCTATGCACAGAGGAACTTTTGAGTAACAAATCTTATTGTGGCAGCCCCATGGAAAGCTCTGTCATTCTCAGTGAAGGAATTGTATTAAGATGTGGGAACTCACGGTATAGAAAACTTCCTGGTAGGAATGGCCTGGAGTTTTGCCCAGGTCTCCTATAGAAGAGATTCATGGCTGTTGAATATTGCTATGCTTTTTTTCTGTGAAGAAGCTTTAAACACTCTTCTAGCTTTGCAAGTTTTGATCCAGGTGGACACTGGTGATCTGGCCCATTTATGGGGGTTTCAAACATTTTTTTCCTTCAGAGAGATGTAACCATAGCGATTATCTAACATAGACTGGATTATAGGGGAAGAATAACTGCATTAGGAGAGGACTGTTTAAAATTCAGGTACCACATTTGAAAGAATTACTGTATTTTCACTTTGATCTATTTTTAATCCAATAGAGTTGTTGAAGTACTCAAAACTGCCAGCAGTACAGTAGTGTGTTTAACACAAATACTCATGCTAACATCTATAGAAATAACTTCCACTACCTAAGTTAAAATTTTAGCTTCATCTTTGTTACGTTTGCAGACTGGCTGGTACACAGAAGTCTGAATTGAGGTTTTTAATCCATGTGTTTCTCCCCATAGCCTTGATGCACCACAGCAACCATGTGGATAGCAGCCGTTGTTACCAGTGTGTCAAGTTCCTTGTTACTTTGGCTCAGAAGTAAGTAATAGGGGTTTCAGAATTTAACCTTATCCCTACCTGAGGCCCCTCTGTGACTGTTAAGGCTGCTGCTCTTTCTACTTTTATTCAGCTTTATCTTTTGTGACTGTGATATAAGTGGTGCTCAAAGGTCTTGATAGTACATGCGTCAGTATGAAGTGAAATCTTTACTGATTAGTACCTGAGATGGATTTCTCATAACAACTGATAATTGCTGTGTATAAAGGGTAAGCTACGTTCTGTAGAGCAGGAGCCTAGGATTAAGACCAAGATAAACATAAGGAAACTGTCCCATATTTTTGAAATATTATGATTCCTAAATTCTCTTTGTTTGGAACTTGGCATGTGTCCTGATAAAGCATAGTTCTGAAATACATGAATCTGTGTAGTAGACTACTTTGTGTAGACTTTACTAGGCATTATTGCTCTTGCTAATTCAGTCAATAATGGGACTGTACAGTTTAGGTCAGAGTTTGTAATAACAGTGCATGCAGAGGGCAGCAGCACAAAAAAAAGAGAAGTCTTTGGATTTTTTTTTTTGTTTGTTTGCCAGAATGCCTTGTTTGTGACTAATGAATATAATTTCAATTTCCAAGGTGCCCTACTGCAAAAGATTATTTCAAGGAGAATTCCCACCACTGGAGTTGGGCTGTGCAGTGGCTACAGAAAAAGGTAGTTTGGCTGTAACTTTACAGAGAGACTGCCACTTCGTTTACAATGAGAATTATGAAATCTCTATCCTCTATATGGCTCTTTGAAATGACTCTTAAGACAAAATACAAGCTTCCTCATTTTTTTTACAAGTACAGTTTGGATGCAGCTAAATCTGATGCATGGAAGAACTTCAGTAGACTCCCACACATTCCAGGTGTAGATGTGTGTACAGTGAATAAAATTAAGTGTGAATGGTCATAATGATTATCATTCCTTGCCATGTGGGAAGCTTTTAGTGCTACTGTATGCATGTTAGAAGGTTTCACTTTCTTAAAAAAGCAATTTTCCATTGTGTGCATGTTGATTCAAGGGAATGCATAAATGAGTGGATTCCTTACAGAATCACTGCAGCTTTACACAAAACATAGCTGTTGACAGATACAGCTTTTTCCTCCCACAGGCTTATTTTTTATTTCTTTCCTCTAAACTTAACATAGGTTGTCCAACACATCTTTAATAAATACCTGAGGACACTTTGGAAACTTAAAGCTTGGCAGAATTGGCCCAGGCTTTGCCTGCACTCAAGCAGAGCAACGCTTGATCTCCCAGCACTGAATGTACAACACAGTAGTACCCCAGCTCCTGGCTGCCTTTCTGTCCTGACAGCTGCTGCCAGGCAGATGTCAAATGCATAAACTAGTACTGTACTGAATACTGAAAGCACAGTTAGTGGGATGCTTGCAGTGCAGCTGGCACAACTTGTTACCACTCTTCTCTTGAAACACAGCAAGCTGACAGGTCTGGATAGTCCTGCTGTACACATTTTTAGTTTGACTGGCTCATATAAACCCCAAATCCACCACTCTTCAGCTGGCATCCAGTAACTTGCACACATGTACAGTTACCAAATAAAGGGAGTTGGTTGTTAGTTTTCAGCTGAGGAGCAATAGTCTCTCTGACTGTTCTGGCTGCATTAAAAGTGCATGCTTTTCTATGCCCCAGATCTCCAGCTCACTGCCAAAGGATTCAGAAAGCTTGTTCCAGACTTGTTAGTTCAGCTACCATCACAACTGGATGAGGCTTTACACATGTAAAACTCGTATGGCAATTTTATGTCTGCCTTGGCTTTTTGTGCAGATGTCTGAACATTATTGGGCTCCACAGAGTAACGTATCCAATGAAACATCAACTGCAAAAACCTTCCAGCGCACTATTTCAGCACAGGTATGTGTCACAGTCTTGGAGACGATGATAAACTTGTATTATTCCTTTTTTTGCTTTTCAGTTAGCATCTTTGGTTTTGGCAACTTTAGCATATTCCAGTGCACTTAAGACCATGTTTCCTTTAGAAGCCCAGACTGGGTGGTTGTTCCTGAAAAAAACCTAACTTTTAAATTATATTAGTCAATACCTCACAATTACCTGTGGTGACTCAACTATCTCACTACAGCAGCTATATTGTTTCAGAATAAACTTTAAAAAAAAAAATCATGATGGTGATTATGAGATGAAGGTATCACCAGTGCCCCTGACACTCTCTTGGACTGTTTCCAACTCAGGACACACTGGCCTATGCCACAGCCTTGCTGAATGAGAAAGATCAGTCTGGAAGCAGTAACGGGTCAGAAAGTAGTCCAGCCAACGAGAATGGAGAGAGACATCTGCAGCAGGTAACAACAAAATAAGGGCATCCGTACCTTCTGTTGTGTTGTGCTGTTAGACAGCTTGTTCCTGGGGCTCGGGTCAGAACCGTCACTGAATATAAACACAGTAATTGTGTGCCTTACAAAAATAACTTGCCGTATCTTTCTCTCCCTATCCCTTGTGTGTATTGAAAGGGCTCCGAATCTCCTATGATGATTGGTGAGCCTAAAAGTGACCTCGATGATGTTGATCCATAGAAGAGATATCTATGAACACAAAAACAGATCAACTCAAACATTTAATACCTGGTACCTACTGAAACTGGAGTCCCGTTGCTTATGTCATTAGAAGAGTCTGGAAGAGAAGTGGCTTTATAGGATCGGAGGCAATGCTGGAGGAGATTGTTTCCCTGAAAGCTAAAAGCATTTTTTAGCCATGAAGGCTTCAGGTCAACAAATGCTCTAGAAAACTGCATCTTCACCTGCAGTAGCTTATGACAGTCCAGACACCGAAAACAGTTTGTCAAGAAGATTTTATCAAATACACAAACGCTAGTGGTTGAATTTTTATGTGAACATTAAATGAGTGAATGTAAAACTGTTGCTTTTCTGTGATGCTGCAAAAAAATTCTTTTGGTTTTTATACAGAAAAAAAAAAAAACAACAGACTGCCCTTATGTATGGAGGGCAGATTTTTAATCTTTCTGATAATATTGAATAGGAATATTCAAATTTCTGTAAAGATGTGTGACTTAGATTTCATTGTAAAAATATTAGTTAAAGAATGGGTTTACATAAGGACTTCTGTATTTAATATGTCTCCCTGCTAATTTGTAAAGCTTTTTATGAGAAGGATCAGCAAGATTGCTCTGTAAGGAGAATGATTCCTTACAGACTGGTTTGGTCAAGGAGCTCTGGAATGGGTCGTCTTTTCTGGTACCCTTCCGAAAACCACAGACAACTGGGAAGGGCAATAAAAGAAAAGCTTTGTTCTTTAGGTATGCAAGTGTTCATTATTAAAGGATGTTGGTGAATTTAATGAGTAGTGTAAAAGAAAAAAAGCACTTTAAGATGGAATTCTGTTAGTTTTACTCATTAAATTTTTTTAACCTTTGGAGACATATTGAATAAAATGTAGTCTCAATCATGTGATCTGCAATCACTTGCTTATGCTTTGAAATTACTGAGAAAGTTGGTATTGGTTGTATATGATGAATAATTCCTTGAATGAGTTGGGGACACTGTTGTGCAGATTTTATAGCAATTTTAACACGGGGAAAGAACGATTTGGCTTTGTTGTATTTTCACTTGACCAGGCAATGTTAAAATACCACAGCTCTTTTGATTTGCTCATAAGCAACTGGAAACCAGTTGGGATGATTTGAGCACAGTTTTATTTTCCATGTCAAGTGCAGTTCAGTGATTTCTGGCTCTGGATACTAGCTTCTTTTGTGCCAACAAATGCTTCATCTTTTGTACATTTTGCGTTTGTCACATTTTCTGCACTGCTTTTTGCCTTTATTTATGGATTCTGCCTTACTTTAAAAAAAAAATTATATAAACAAACATGCACAGAAATGGGGGACATCTTAAGGAGTGCCTGGGAACCTCCAGAATAGATAAATTTGCCAAGTTAAAGGCACAACCAGCCAAAAAGTGCCTTTTTTTCTTTTTACATACTGTTGCTGAAACAAGAAGCAGCAGACAGCTTTTCACTGTTGTGCACTAATATTGAAATTAACCAGTCATTTCACTGTTGGAAGTAAACATCTGATCTGATTTCAGCTGTACAGCTTTATAACTTATTGCGGGTTAAGAGAGCCGTTGTCATAAATTGCGTGTGCAAAGAAGTAAGGGTGGCATTGTAGTGAATCTCTCACTTTCTTTTCCAAACAATGTCTTCATAGACACATGGCAGAGTTAGCATTTTATAAATGTTTCTGATAATGTGCTGGGACATTTTAAATGTGATGTTTTAAATTAATTTTGAATAAATCGCTTCTTATGGATACCCCTTCTTCCTTCCCCCATCCCTAATACTTTGTTAATGGGTCATAAATCATCACAAGAAGTCAGTACGCAGCGGTGATGGTGATGGAAGAAGCTGGTAATGTTCCTATGGGTTGGCACCACTTGTCACTTCAGGTTCCTGTTATTTCCTATGGAAACAACGTCCTCTATTACGGCAGGCCCAAAGAAGCACTGATAAGAGAATTGCTTCAGGATGGCTCATCACCACTGTATACTTGAAACCAATACAAACTTTTTCATGGTTCTGCTCACGCTTGTACAAAGTCAATGGTTATAATTTGCAATAAGATGATACTTGGTCAATTATTTTTGTTTCCAGCTGCTGTCATTTGAACCTGCTGAAGATTATTTTTTGGAAAACAAGAGTTCAACAAAACTAGTTTTTGTGTAAATTGTGATGCATTTCTATGTTGTAATTTTTACTGCCAATCTTTTTGGATGAAAATGTTTTTATACAGCTTACAAAATGTTCGGTGAGGAGCAGCCACAGCCTGCCTGTGAGCATTTGGGGAGATACTGTCTGATTAATACGTAGACATTTGGCACTGGAAAAATAGGCAGTCTTGATGAACAGTCTTGGGATTCCTGGTCAATGGAATAAAGTTATTCCTTTCACAGAAAACTAGTGTAATCTTTAGACTGCACATACACTGCTATGCTGTTGTCTTGTTGATCCTCTTATCTTGAAACTACTTAGGCCAGTCCTTGTAGCTCTGGGAGGTTGCCCTGATTACCCTGGACAGGAGCCAAAATGGCAAATCGAAGCAGTTGAACGGCCCTCGGAGCTGCGCCACTCTATCCTTATGCCATGGCATGTTCTGGTGCACTGTCAGATTTGTCTCTCTGCCATTTCTTCTCCTGACCATCTTAGCAGCATGATTTACCCTGGCTACGCTTGCAGTCATGGATTAGACCAGCCTTTTGTGTCAGATAGCAAGATTTGCAGGTGATCTGGACTTGAATGAATACTGCCTTTTCTGTCGGTGTGAGGTGCAGAAAGCTGGACGTGCCGCAGCGCCACAGTGCTGGTATTCCCCTGCCCTCCTGTCTGCTGCCTTCGTAAGCAGAGCTAGGAGCTGCAGCCTGGGCTGCTGTCCCAGCTCTGCCTTCCTGACAGGTGCCCTTGTTCTCTGTTTGAAGGAGAAGGCTTCTGTTTCAAGCATGACCCAGCCTATGCTCTCCACTGGCAGTGCCAGTCCTGGGAGCATGGACTGGGTATTGCAAACAACTGTGCTGACGGGACTGTCCACAGCATACCTGGGATCAGCGCTGCTTTCTCCTGAATGAGAGGCTTTCCTGCCTACCCACATGTAAGATTCTAAGCAAGGGCTAATCTCCTTTTAATACTGTTTCCTTCCACCAGGCTCAGTTCAAGCATGCATAAGCCGTGAAAGCTGTATCTGGCTTATTGTGCACGGAACGTGCTCACACCTGCTGCTGGGGACCGGTGGGTGAGCAGGCAGCAGGATCATCCCCTCTTGCAGGGAAGTCAGCAGAGGTGAAATATCTGATACATGTTTTGAGAGGTTACAGCCTAGCAAGTCTGCTGAAAAATAACCAGCTAACATCCCTTTTTCTTTTCCCCTCTCTCTGTGAAAAATTCAGATTATAGCTGATAAAACTATGGGCTGTAATTACATACATGTTATGTAACTAACTATATGTGTGGATTAGGGTTAGGCTTTTACCATCTTGTAGGTAACAAGTTAGAAATAGTTTAAACCTTTCAAAACGGTACTCCCTGGTGGGTCTCTCTTCTCTTGCTAATTAAAGCTGAGGTAACGGATCTATAAGGGGCTTTGTGATGGGGGAAAACAGCCAACCTAGAATAGCCAAAGTTTGACAGGTTAACTGGTGCTTGTGCTATCAAGCTTTATTTTTTCATCTGTAACACCACACAAATTATATACTGTAGTACCAGGAGGCTGCTAATCACCCAAAAGAAGCGAGGCCCAGCTTTGGTGGCTTCTGGTACTTCTCAACCTTTCTCTGGTCCTGTGCCCCTCTCCTGGAGTATCTATGCTTTATCTTCTTTCTGGGGCTTCAGCGCTTATCAAGTGAGCATATCAAGCAACAAAAAGCACAAGGACGCATTCCCCAAAGCTGGATGACTGTTTATTTCCATAACTGGAAGCTCTTGTCCTAAACTACTGTTTTAAAAACAAACTGTTCTTGTGTGCGCATGGGACAAGACTCAGCCCCTGGGCCAGTCCCAGAGCTCAGGCCACCTGTGGGCAAGGGGAGGGTGCCCACGCTGTCTGCACTGACCTCTGAGGATGCCAGCGGGCACCTCCTGCCAAAGGCAGGGATCAGAGCCCGAGGCAGTGGCCTGTGGCTGGCTCACAAACGGAGCAGAGCTTGTCTGGGGGAGAGGGGTGCCAGCTCCCCCTTCCAGAATACTTCCCTGTGGGGGTGTACGTAAAGCCAGATGATAGATCATATCTACTGAGCACTGGTCTATGAATTTTATTTTTAAAAGACATTTATAAAATATTTATTTATAAAATTTCAAATAAATATTTAAGGTACAAATGTAAAAACCAAGGTACTATGAAAGCTTTTTCTTCTTTCGTATTTTTTTAAAAAGGAATTACAGCCAGTTCTACGTATTTTGGGAAGCCCTGAAAGGGAAACTGTTAAAGCAACGCATAACAACAGCAGATCATTAACTTTGACTTAAAAAAAAACACTAACAAAGCAGTAGCTGGCTCTGTAGCAATGCAGATTAAAATCTAATTAAACAAGCAGACTTTAAACTAGAACCCTTACACTTGACTAAAAAGTAAAGAAGTCTCCTAGGTACATGAGTAGGCAATTATAAAACTGTCTAAAAATGGCTAAACTATGATTTTCCAGGTGCAAAGCAGCATTACCTGGCATCTAATGAGCAGCTAACCAGAAAAGAGAGGAGCAATCCTCACCACAATATTTTTTTAAAAGGTCATGGTTTTGTCATATGCTGGGTGACAACACGAACTAACAGCCTCAAGATGGCTTTTACAGTCAGGGTATTTATAGAAAGACCCAGCGTGCACTGGGGAAAGGATGCCAGGATGACTCCTGTGATGGGGCAGGGCTCCGGCTGCGCGGGGGCTGCTTGGAGAGCTCTTGCAGCGCCCCCCTGGGTCTTGGCCCCACTGTGTGCGAGAGGGTGACAAGCTTGTACCCCACCGTCACAGCAGCCCGAGTACGGAGGTCAGCAGCAGCCGCGTGTCGGAGCGTGCACCGTGCTGGGAGTGGCAGCGCAGCCCCGGGAAGATACCAAGCCAGCGATGTGGTGGTCCAGCAAGGCACCCATCCCTGCTACACCGGGCATGCCAGGCCAGGGCAGCCGCGTCTCCAGCTCAGCCCGTCCCTACTGCCGGTTCCGGCAGCAAATGGCAATGACCGCAGCCGTGCTGCTGCCAGGGACAGTGGCTGCCACGCAGGTATCATCCACAGCGTAGGCTCCCATGGTGCCGGGGCTCTGGGAATGGGCGTTACAGCCTGTCAGCGTCCAGCCGTTGTCGCAGGACACCGTCACCTAACGGAGGAGAAGAGGTAGAGGTCATCCTCTGTGGTTGTTGAAAGGGGCAGGGGTCTGCCCATCACCGATGGTCCCCAGGGCTCAGGGTGATATGGCTGGTGTCACACTGAACCGCTGGACCCCAGCTGGGGGTGGGTGTCCCGTTGCAGGTGGGCAACTGCGGACGCCAGTGAAGGCTGGGGTTGCAGCAGCTGCAATGAGATGCTGAAGTCAACCCCACGCCCCACTGAGGTGGCAGAGGGACAAGCAGAGATGAGGAAAACACCACGGCAGAGCATGCGCCGTCCCTACCTTCTCTGCAGAGCCCAGGGATGTGTGCTCCTTCACCCGGCACTCGAGGCTGGTGGCGGGGCAGCACAGGGCGCGCGCCATCACCTCCGTCCTGCCGGCGCAGTGGCTGGGCCTGCTCCCCAGCCCCGCAACAGGCCTGCCACCGTCACCCAGCGCCGCGGCGGGGGAGTGGAAACTGCACCCTGCCGAGGGGAGAGGGGCTGTCTGTGCAGGGCGGCCGCAGCAGCACCCCAGTGCACACACAGGCACTAAGGGATGTCCCCGCTGAGCCCTGAGCCTTCCCTGCCTCCATGCATGCAGCATATGTCCCCCTTCACTGCCAGCTCAGCACCCACACCCTTATACCCCCAGGTCTCAGAGTTTTTCTGGAAGAAACACCCTTGGCCATCAGGGTGTTGGCTCAATGTTCTGTAACCTGCCATGTCAGGCATTACCGGTCAGCACGTGGTCCTGCGGGGAGCAGCCGGCCCCCTCGGCTGCCAGGGAGCTGGCGTTGATCCGGCACTCGGCCCTGGGCCACGTGCAGCACCTGGCAATGGCGTAGACACCCTGGCCCCGGAAAGCGTTGTGGGCCACACACTGCTTCTGCCCATCCTTGTCCTGCAGCCGGGGCAGCATGGTGTCGCTGGGGTGCTCGGGGGCCTGGGGACGCCCCTACAAGGCCGGCGGGCACCCCACGGGCAGTACTTCTGTCTCCACACATGCTGCTCACCTCCATGTGCTCCCCTAGCCGCCTGCCGCTGTGGGAGAAGCTGGAGCAGCTGAGCATCTCCTCGGTGCTGGTGCAGCGAGCCACAGCTGTGGCATGCCGGGTGAGCCCTGAGCGTGCCGACCACACTGAGCGGCAGTACAGCTGCTCATCTGCAACGGGGCAGATTGTGTCAGCAGTGGGGTGGACACCCACAGCAGCACCCAGAGCCCATGGCACAGACCAGGCTGCCAATGAGGGCTGCCAGGTCTCCCCCCTACCCTCTGCGTGCTCAGCCATGCTTGGCTCAGCTGTCCCCAGCTCTGGGAAGGACATGCCCTGCTGATGCACCATGCTTTCACCAAGGCACTTCTTCCCCTGGTAAGGGCAGAGCTCTGCTGGGCACCCAGCAGGCAGCCAAGGTCCTTACCTGCGCCCAGCTGGGTGGGCAGCCCAGCCACACTGTTGGGTGTCTGGAGCCGCTGGTCCTCGGGGAACCACGCCATGTCCATGACATTCTTGGTGGCAAAGTGCAGGAGGCGCTGCCGGAGCTCGGCGAGGCTCAGCTGGGGCTCAGCGCTGAGCAGCATGGCGGCGACGCCTGCCAAGAGCCCAGAGGGGCTGCAGTGAGAACCAGGAGCCACGCAGCTGCCTATGCACAACTCCGCCAAGCAACACAACTCCAGAGAGACAGGAGAAGGAATCACTACAGCCCATCATCCTCATGCACGGGATGCTGGAGCTCTGTGCAGGCTGCAGCACCCAAACATGCCAAAACTGTGGCACCGTGGCATGCAGAAATGTTCCCAGCACAGGCAGCCCCGATGCCCTGCGCCTGCAGGAACACGTGCCCACCACTGCTCAGGGCTAGTAGAGAGCCAGCCCTGCCTGCCACCCCAGAGCCCAGCTCGCCTGCCACATGTGCGGCCGCTTGCGATGTCCCGCTCTGCGCCGTGAAGCACGTGCTGCAGTCACTGGAGGCACCGATGATGTCATCCCCTGGGGCAAACAGGTCCACGCAGCGGCCAAAGTTGGTGCCCAGGGTGCCAATGGAGGCAGGCTGGTCCTTGCTGTCGGTGGCGCCGACTGTGATGACCTGCAAGGGTGGTAACGGAGGGGGACGTGGGTGAAACGGGATGCACAGCCCCAGCCCGCTCAGCCGACTTGGCGTTGGAGCAGATGAGCCTAGGAAGGCGGCAGCATGTCACCGCACATCCCCACACTTCAGGGATTCCCCCCAGCCCGTACCTCTGGCTCAGATGCTGGCGAGTACAAGCAGGCATCATCCTTGTAGTTACCAGCAGCCGCGACCATCACCACCCCCATCTGCAGCATCTGCCGACAGCCGGCATTCAGCACACGGCTGTAGGCACCAGCGAAGGGCAGCAGCACCACCAGCGGCGCATAGGGCTGGGCCTCCAGCGTCGCCTTGATAAACTCCAGGCCTGGGCGGGACAGGACGCTCACAGGATGGGGACGAGGCAGGGGGCTCCGTGAAGGAGCGCACTCCTCCCCAGGGTGTGGGGTGACTCACCGATGAGCGTGCCGCTGATGGTGCCCTTCCCCTGGCAGTTCAGCACGCGGAGGCTGCGGATGCTGGCACCCGTGGCCACGCCGGCGTCGCGCCCACTCAGCACCCCGGCCATGTGGGTCCCGTGGCTGTCGCACTTGCTGGCCTGGCGCAGGCACCACAGTTTTATGCCCCGGCCCATTGCATCAAAGCAGGTTTGCAACATCGCAGTGTCCTCCCCATCCCACCCCACCCCTTGTGCTTTGCACCAGCTAAATCCCCCTGCAGAATAAATCTTCAAAAATATTTTGAGGTGGGGGGAAGGTAAAAAAATCATCCCATGCAGAAGGAGAAAAGCTGGCAGAAAGGATGGGGGATGCAGCCAGCCTTTCCTGGGGCTGTGCTAGCACTGGGCTCCCTACACACACAGAGATGCAAGCCATGCAAAGCAGTACTAGCACCCACCACAGGGTGCAGGCAGCCTTCACGGCCCCAGCTGTGGGGTGGCTCTCAATTCCCTCCTGCAATAACACCCTGACATGTACCCATGCCCCCCCAGCCTGCTTTCCCTGGAAAGGAGCCCTGCCTGCTCAGCTACAGCCCCAAACAGACCACATTGAGGGTCCCAACATCCCCCAGGACCACAGCTCCCACTGCTGCGTGTCCTGCCTAGCATTTTGCCATGAGACAAGTGACTCTCCTGTCCTGGGAAGCCCCCACAACCCCATTTAGGGTTTGGTGGGTGCAGGGGGATGCTCTTGCCAGGCTGCAGCATGCAGCACCTTGAGGCTCACCTGCCTGTGGAAGCGGGTGCCATCCTCCTCAGGGACGTTCTCGAAGTCAGTCACAAGCACCCTGCCCTCGATCTCTCGATGGGTGCTCTGCACGCTGGTGTCCAGCAGGTAAATCTCCACCCGGTCACCTTTGTCTACCAGGGACGCAGCCGGGGGGGGAAAGGCAACCACCACCGTGGTCAGCCCAGGCCACCTGGGATGCTCCCAAAGTGCAGCTCCAGACCCGCAGCACCATGGGGCAGGGGGATATCCCCATCCCCTTGAGATCAGGAGAGGGGGTGGCATCACTGACCCTTCCCCTTCCCCGCGGTCCACCCCCCATGCCCCAGCACTTACTGGGAGGCCTGTAGGCACCTGAGCCGGGCTGCAGTGGCACGATCCTGCCCAGGTTCCATGGGGTGCTCTGGGCAAATACATAGGCGTCCTCCTCGACGTACTCCACGCGCGGCAGCTTCAGCGCCTGTGGGGAGGAGGCACAGCGCCTGGCACGGTGGCAAAGCGCCTGTTCCCCCCGAGGCTGG
>VZTV01121046.1:25255-38611 GCA_013400875.1 Anhinga rufa
GGGCGGGGGGAGCCCTCTCCTCGGCCCTGCCCGAGGAAAATGCTTTTGAAAAGCCTCTTTTGCCAAAAGCCGTAGCGAGCCCCAGGACATGAGCTGGGCACAAGCTCTCGGGTCTCTGCAGGGCTCCGACGCTCAGCGGGAGCCATCGCCCCAGCGCCGCGCCCTGGCCCGGGCGCCCCCCGGAGCCCTCCGGGACGTGGCCCCGTCCGAGTGGCGCCCTCCCGGCCACCACGTTCCTCCCCGCCGGGAAGGACGGGCAGGAGCCGAGCACGCGTAACCGGTCGGGCAGTGCTTCCCCGCGGACAGCCGCTCGCAGTCCTGCCGGCAATATCTAGCAAGCACGGTGCCTTCGCTCCCCACCCTCCAGGCAGCGCCGCGGGCCGTAAGCACCCCGGGGCGCCGCCCGCCCTTCTCCCCTTGCCGCTGCGGCGACGCAAAGGCGAGCAGGGGGGGCAGTAACACCAGGAGGGGTGTCGCAGGGGCGCGAGGCCCCCAGGTACAGCCATTTCATGCACCGCCCTGGGCTGTACCAGGAAAGCGCTCCCTGGGTGGCAGGTGCCCCGGGTGTCCCCCGCAGGTGCCAGAGGACAGCTTTCCCCCTGCTTTCGGGCTTGTCAACCTGCATAAATTTGCTGAAGAGCCGCTCTGCCAGCAGATACGTGCTCCCGAGCCTCCTGGGGCCATGCCAGGCGTCCAGCCCAGCTTCCCCAAAACGGGGCGAGGGACTCTCAGCACCCCCATACTGTTGATGCCCCTCTGCTGGAGCTTTGATCCGAACCCAGCTGCCCCAGGGAGGCTCAGCCACGCAGATCCCCGCGGCTCTGAGCAGCCGAAGGGCAAGCAGAGGTCGCAGCTCCCGCCAGCACTGCCGTCTCTGCGTATTGCAAACAGGCTGCGGAAAGCCACTGCGTCGCTCCTGTTGTGGTGACAAACCAGGCTTAGCTCCATCAACATGACTTGAAACAAACGCTTATTATTCAGAGGAAGTTTGGGGACGGTGGGAGCTGGCATGCAAAGCCACCTGCAGCGCTGTGGCTGTTGACCCCGACCCAGCAGAGAGAGAAAATGTTGCCCAAAGCCACCACCTCAAGCGGCCCTTGGGAAGCCACAGCCGTCACTGGGGTTTCGGCTCAGCCGAGTCCTCCTCCCTCTGCCCTCACTGGTGCAGGAAGCCGGTCCTCATGCAGGAGATGGGGGCCAGCATGGTCTGTCCCCACCATCACCCCTCTCCCAACCTGGAGACATGAAGGTTGCCTGCTGCCAGAGTCTCGGGGTCTAAATTTAATTCCAGGGTGGCTTTGATAAGTGGGAAAAAGGCTTTGAGGACATCTCTGCCTTGTAAAGCCTACCTGGAGCAAATACATCTTTACCTACCTAAATCCTGATCCTATTTCAAGCAGCAAAGCTAAGCTTTTCCCTTCCTAAGGACATTATTTAGCCCAGATCCCGCCCACCCAAAGGGCTCTGGTGAGGGGGGCCTTGCTGCTGGCTGTCTCCTCTGCTGCAGAAATCTGGGGGTCAGGAGATGGTGATGCTCCCATCGGGTTTTGTGGGATGCCAGCCTCCCACGCAGCTGGGTGGGCGTGAGGGGTGCACCATGGCATGGGGGACGGGCAGGAGTTTTTGGGGGGCAGCCCCAGCCCCTCTCTTCCAGGCTGCAATGTCTGCATCCCCTCCATGAGACGGGTCCATGCCAAGTGGCCACTCTCTCTGGCAAATCAGTTTTCAGGCTCAAAAAGGCAGTCGCTATCCTCGAGCAGAGCATCCGGCTCCTCTCGGAGCCCATAATAGAGGTCATCCTCCACCCCAGTGCCTTTGTGGGGGGAACTGGGTTGCTCTCCCCCTGCTGGGGAGCTTGTCGGGGTGCAGCTGGAGTGGGTGGCAGATGGCAGGGGGGGTCGGCCCCGTGGCATGGGGCTGCTGGGCACGGAGCCCTCCAGCGATGGTGTGTCCATGTCCTCCAGGAGGGATGCCAGCGGCGCGTCCCCTGGGGCCGGCTGGGAGGGGCTGCAGGAACAGAGAGGGCCAGGGGCAGTGGGCAGGGTGGGGGTTACACTAAACACAGCTGGGCTGGAGCTGGTGTTTCCCCTGGAGCTGGGTGGCTGCTGGGCTCAGCCACCCAGCTCCAGCGTTGCTCAGCCAGCGCCCCAGCATCACCAGTCCCCTTGCTGGGTGGCTGGGGCACCCGGGGAGGGCCCTGTCTCAGCCACTGGTGCCTGCCTTTATGGGGACAACCCACCTGCCAGCTTCCCTCTCCTGCCCATGGGACAAAGTAGGGGCTGCCTTCGCGTGCTGTACTGGCATCCCGGGGAGAAAGCAGACTGCTGTGTGTAGCTGCATTTTGGCAGAGGGGGTGCCCACGTCCTACACCCCAAGGCGATACTCATTGCCTGCAAAGCGCCTTTGGGATCTCTTGGACATGCATGGGCATCGTATGTGACATCTGGTTTAAGGGACACTTGCTGAGAGTCTCATTCCTATCAAACTCTGACCAGGAACTTGGAATTTATTCTGGTGAGGGACATTGTTCATATTTATAATATTAAATAAAAGCAAAATGCAAATCACAACCGAATGCAATCTAGATTTCCTCCTGATTTCACCCTGGTAAATAATTGGGTACTGAGAGACCCCATGGTCTGAGAAACTGCCTGGACTCCAGTGGGGCTGGGGGGTCTGGTGTTTGGTGCTGTGTGAGCAGCAAAGACGGCTCTGCCTCCTCTCCCTCACCCCATGCCGGTGGTCTGACCCCCACCCTGGTTTCACCCCGCATCCCACCAGTGCCACCCCGACTCCACAGGCCTCACGTACCAGCTGCCTGCTGCCATTTCCAGCTGAGGCGCCGGCTCTCGGGGGGTGTCTCCAGCACCCCCCAGCTCCCAGTGGACCTCTGCGTTCGCCTGCATGGCCGGATGGGAGCAGCTGCGGGGGCTGGGCTGGGCCATGGGTGGGAGCGGGGCTGAGCCCACCACCTGCCTCTGGATCTGCTCATAGGATGGGAGGCTTTTCTCATAGATGCTGGTGGCCTCTTGTTTGGGACAGGGTGCAATCAAGCTGCGGGCAAAGGAGGAACAGGGTGCTGAGCAGGACCTAGACCCCTGTGGAGCCAGGAGGTGCTCAGGGACACACGCACAGGACTCCATCAGGTGCTTTAGAGGCCACTGATGCTACACCACTGCCCACGCCAGCAATGGAGCCGGTGGGTCCTTGCAGGAGGATGCCCACAGGGATGAAGCTGGATGCTTTGCACCCTCAAGCATTGCTCCGGCTCTGGCCCTGGAGGTTCAGTCAGCTCTTGCCTCCCCCATCTCGGCCCCTGCTTGTCATTTTTTGCTGCAATAGGTGTAGTTGTCCCCAGTGCCAGTGTGCTCAGACACTGCCCTTGTCCCCGGGGGCACGCAGATAACCATGTGTACAGATGAAAACACCCACCAGAAGGAAAATGGCCACTGGGGCCAGGCTCTGGGACCTACCGGCTGTCCCTCTCGGGCAGCACGATGGGTTTGTGGTTCAGGAACCGCTCAGCCTCGAGGTCCACAGGGACGAACGTTACCTGGGCAAAAAGAAATGCAGAGCCCGGGTGGCTGCACTGGGCATCACAGGGACCCTCGGCCCTCGTTAGTGGTAAAAAGTGCAAGGTGTCCTGTCAGCTGGATTTTTGGTCTTTTCCCAGCACATTTGGATGTCTTGCTTGGAAATGGGATTTTTTGGGGAAATCAATAAGGGATTGAATGAACCCAGTGCTGCCTCACTCTCAGCACCTTGTCCCCAGCAGGGTCATGTTTGTTCCTGAGCCCAGGGTGGGTCCCAGGGCCCACGGGAGAGGTCGGTGACCAGGGACAACACTGAGGGTGCCCCGTCCTTGAGCCCCGAGCACAGTGACAAAGCCACATCTCCCTCCTCACCAGGGCTGAGCTCGGCTTTGAGGGGAGCTGGGGTCAGCTCCACCCCAGTCCCAGGGGTCCCAGCTGATCCCCAGTCCTGGGGTCCCATGCACCACCCCACATTTTGGTGTGCAGCCAAGCTGTTGACAGGCCATCCTGCAGCACTGAGGTCAGCCTCACAGCTTGCTGTCTCCTTGGAAAAAAGCCTCTTCTGCCAGCTCTTGTTTCCCAGGGCAGGGACGCGTGGCTGCCCTGCTGTGCCGGCGGTGCCCTCTGCCAAGGAGACCGGTAGGTGAGTGCTGTGCTCAGGGGGAGCCGGGCCCCCCCGGACCTCCATGGCCATGACAGCCCCTTCTTCCAAAGTCCTGGGAGCCTGCTGAGCTTCCGGACCCCATGGGTGCAATGAAGGGGCTGGCTTGGGGGAGATTTGCATGGGAGAGATGAAGGTGAGCTGATTTCCTTGGGCTTATTCCCTGCTGCCTGCTTGGCAAAGCCCCAGGCTCAGGGAGGTGCAGGGGCACAGGGGGGCGAGGGAGCGGGGCCACATCCTGCAAGCATTGACAGGGAGGTGTAGCAGGGTGAGAGCCCCCTAAATTAACACTCCCCCCTCCAGATCACCCCAGCTGGCTTTCCCCCAGGACCTGCTGCTACCTCACCTTATGGATGGGGAAACTGAGGCACAACCCGAGGCTACACATCTGCAGTAGCAAAGTGGGATGAGGAGCTGAAGCCACCCAAACCCGTCTGAGCCCTCAAGCCCCCAGAGGCATGCAGCGGTGGGACGGACCCTACCTTTGGGTAGCACTGGCACATGCTCCAGGTGATGCCCACAGCTACAAGCAGGACGCCCAGGGTGCAGAACGTGATGTAGATCTGGGGCTTTTCCACGCTCATGATGAACATTCCCGTCATCACCAGGAAGAAACCCAGCATGATGAACCCATAGCGAAAGGTCTTCTCCTCGGCCATGGGCACTGGGTGGGAGAGGCAGGGTAGGAGAGATACCGGGAAGTCCGTTTACCTGTGGCTGCTGCCTGCTGAGCACACCTCCGGGGTAAGGCAAGGAGTGATTTCTTTCTCTGGAGGCTGCCAGGGGCTGAGGATCAGCTGCACGTTGAGCCTGGTCCTGCCCAGGGCTGAGCCAGCCAGTTTTTAATGGGTTTGTAATGAATGCAAACACCGACCCGCTGTTCACACTCCAGTGAAGCCGCCCAGCACGTGTCCGGGTAACCTTCCCTGCAGGCACACGCAGCCAGACCCCACACCCGGGGAAGGGATGGGGAGGGAGCGGGGGGCATGGCAGCAGAGACAGGGACCCAGAGAGCGGCTGGTCCCAAGAGGACCTTCCCAGCCCTGGGGGCTGGAGCTGGACTTGGCCATAAATCGGAGCTGGCAGAGCCCCAAAATAAGGGGGATGCCAGGTGCAGCATGCTTTCAAGGGCTGAGGGGCTGCAGCAGGGGAGGAAGGCTCTTTTTGGGGTCTTTTGCTCCTGGCTCTTTTTGGAGGCCAGCGGGTTGGGAATAGCCCCCACCTGGCTCTGGCTGGGGGCTGGAGAACCACCAGTGGGGCTGCCTCAGTGGGGGCAAAGCAGGGGTTAAAGCCACAGAAGGATTGAGCAGGGTCTATCCACCCAGGGGAGTGAGGATACAGCATCCCTGTGCCCTGTGTTTGCTTGTGATGGAGCAGGGGTGTTAAAAGGTGTCCCCTTCACACCACAGTAGCAGTGGCTTTAATTAAAGCAAGCCTTCGGTTTGTTCCCTTGCTTGCCTGCCCATGTGGGAAAGCTTGTACCTGGCTTACGAAAAATAATATAAGTAATATGTTATATCTGGCTGTGGCTCCACAGCCACCCTGCAGCCCTGCAGGTCTACAGGGGCCCAGGGCAGCCCATTATTTCAGTGGGATGGAGCAACCGGCAGCAGCCCCTGATGAAGCTGGCATTTTCTCTGGGCAAGGCTGCAAACCCATCCATGGTGGGCAGGGCAGGGGGGCGAGCCACTCAGCGTGTCTTTTTATAGGATACTGCCTGAAATGCCAAGTGCACTTGGATGCCCTGAACACACACACGAGCCACTGAACATCTCTAAACCAAATGAAGTGAGGCGTGGGAGTCAGTATGCAGGGAAAGCAAGGTGGAAGGGATGGAGATATGGCTGGAAGGGGCACTGAAAAGGCAACAGAGCGAACAGAGCACCACGGAGCTGTTTTGTCTCCAGCCAGATTCCTTGTTCTTTGCTGCAGTTTTTGTTATATAGCTCTTGCTTTGAGTGGGCAGCCCCTGGCCTGATACGCACTTCCCAGGGTTGGTCAGAGAAGGGAATGCAAAACATCTGCAACCAGCAGTGGTTTTATTAAAAATATGAAGGCTTTCAAACATGCCAGTTACCCCTGCTGCTCCGAGTGCATCACCCACAGGACCCACAATCCCGACAGCCCCAGACTGGTCGCTTGGAAAGCCGGGCGGACCCCGCCGCCTCCCCTGTCTTCACCCACCCTCCTCTCACCCCGGCAATGGAAGGGGCCCAGTTTAAAGCCAAGGGACCGGGCAGATATCCGCAGAGTCCCGGCCCCCCGCTGCTGCCAGCTCAGACACCCCGGACACTGATGTTTTCATAGCTGGGGGGAGGCGTTGCCTGCAGCTCCCCAAGATGCTGGGTCTCCAGCCAGGATGGGCTGGGGCGGAACAAGGCGCTGTCGGAGGAGCTGCGCCGGCGGCCGCCCTGCCAGCTCTCATCCTCTTCCAGGTAGCGGTAGTGGGGCGGTGTGAGCTCCTCCTTCCTCCCCTGGGGCTGGACGTAGGCTGGGGCGCCATGGGCAGGTCTGCAGGTCAGGGCTTCTTCATAGGTGGGGATGGCGCTGGCATCCCAGGTGCTGTGAGAGAAGAAGAAAAACCCAGCAGCACACCCCGTCAACTGGAGCATCCCAGCACCCAGCAACTGAAGCATCCCAGTGCTCCATCAACCGGAGCATCCCAGCACCCCATCAATCCCATCAGCTGGAGCATCCCTGAGCATGATGGACACGTGTGTGCTGGGGACAGCACATGGGCAGGTTTTGCATGCCCAGAGTCAAGGGAAGACCATGTCAGCTGCTTCCCAGCACCAGGAGGGTGGGAAACCTTGCAGGAGGAAGGGCACCATCCATCAGGCCTTGCAGCAAGGCAACGTCACCCAGTTCCCACTGAATTTATTAACCCCTCACCCAAGAAGAGGAAGGGCAGCCTGGCAGGGCAGCTTCAAATTGCTGCCACCTCCAGCATTAAGAGCTACGACTGTAGGTGTGGCTGACCACAAAGCAGCAGAGGTGCTGGCTCTGGAGACATCTGTCCCCCGTTCTGCACCACGCTGCTTCCCACGGGCAGGAGAGCGTCCTCATCACCTGCCTAACCCAAAGTCACCCCCTGAAGCACAGAGGCTGCCGACGGCTGAGTGAGCAGTTTGGCACAAGCAGCCGGGTGAGAGCCAGGTGTCCCGGTTCAATGCGGTTGCACCCCACCCTTGTGCTTGCCAGAGCCCTCCATGCACCAGCCAAGCCTGGTGCCACTTCCAGCAGCGCTTTGCTGAGCAAACAGAGCTTGTGTACAGGGAAAACCTCCGCCCAATCTTTGCCCTGCACGCAGCCCTGCTCGGCACCCTACAAAACGGTGCAGCCCTGAAGGCAGGGATGCTTTGAAAGCAACCACCATCCACTTGCTTTTGCAAATGAACCCAGTGAGGCATGCTCGGGGAGGCTGCAGGCATTGGAGGGGCACAGCTGGTCCAAAGGGAAAGCTGCCTTGCTCTGCAGGGATACCTCCATCCCAAGTTCAGCAACCCCTTGTCCCAGACCTACCGCCCCGGGCATCCACGGCCGTGCCTTTTGCTAAACAGCCTCAGCTTGCAAAGGGATGCTGCCTTGGAAATGCGGAGAGGGCGGTTTCTCCCAGCACAGGATGTCACGCTGCCAACCCTCTGCGGAGCAGTGTTTTCTGCTTTGGAGGGCTTTGCTGTGCAAATGCCAGCACAGCTGGGGCTGCAGGAACTGCTGCAGCACGAGCAATGCTGGGGTAATGCCTTCCCGTCCAGCACAGGAGCCGGGAGCTCAGGGAAGGGGGCATTCCCTATGGGGGATGCAGCAAAGCCCTCCATGGGAAGAGGAAGCCCCACCCCAGCCTGCCCAGACCAGTTTACAATAACTCCCCCAAATATTCAGATGGGCACCAAACCCCCAGAGAACTAGGAACGTGCCTCCTGCCCCGACTGAATGTTTATGGTTTAATGTTCTTAATAGTTTCTTTTAGTGCTGCTTTTCCCCAGAGCCCGATTTATGCTGAAGCCAAGATCTTTGCTGTGACCCCATAAAACAGCACTGGGAAGGGCTGGCTTCCACAGCAGTCTCTGGAAAAAAAACCCCTTTTGATCATAAAACTTTTAAATCAAGAAGTAGGAATAAATCTCAGGCTCACACAGGAAGAGTGTGGGGACCCGACAAGCAGCAGTGATGTTTGGGGGAGGTGAGGGGTCTTCCCACAGCCCCAAATGGGCTTTGTAGTGTAAGAAAACAACCCCCCTTTGGAAAGAAGGGGTATTGTAAAGGGACCCTCCGCCTGCACTCCCGTCTGAATGTCAATCCAAGGATTACCATCTTCCTTCTTTTTTTTAACTCCCTTTTAACATAGATTTTGTTTCCATTAAAAACAGCACCAACCCCATCATCCTTACAGAGCACTGCAGACCTGTGGCACTGGGGAAGGTTTCAACAGCTGGAGGTCTGGATGACCCCCCCACCCCCAAATCCAGGCTCTCTGCCAGAAAACCAATGCGGTCTTCTGCTCCGTGGCTCTGCTAAGGAGATGTGTGCCTCGGCCGGTGATGGCCCCGCAGGGCAAGGAGAGCCATCTGCAGCTGAGCTGGCCGCGGGAGCAGCCAGGGTGGGCACAGAGGGTCCCTGCAGGGAGGGGAGGGTGTGGGGGCTCGGGCAAGGGTTGACACTAATGAGCAAGAGCTGCTGCTCAGGGAGCAGGAGGAGAGCACAGAACAGGGCTGAGCCGTGGCCGGCAGCACAGCAGCTTTACTGTTCATCTGAGCTCCCCTGTGAGCAAGCCTAAGAGCAGTTTAGGTACATGGCCATACCAGGACAGTCAAACCCACCCAAGCACCGTGCGGGGACGTGGCACCCACCTGCAGTTCCACTTCTCCAGAGGCTCCGCAGTGAAGTACTGTAGGTCC
Source organism: Anhinga rufa (assembly GCA_013400875.1). Classification (NCBI taxonomy): domain Eukaryota; kingdom Metazoa; phylum Chordata; class Aves; order Suliformes; family Anhingidae; genus Anhinga; species Anhinga rufa. Next base: position 34,348 of record VZTV01121046.1, read on the forward strand.
CTGGGGAAATGGTACTGGTAGCGGCGGGAGACCACCCTGGCATTGGCTTTCACGGACCAGAGGAGCCCGAAGAGGAGGAGGATGCCACCAATGCCACAGCAGAAGAAGCTGACGGAGCGGAGCAGAGCGCTGGAGGAGGAGCTGGGAACCGCCTCGGCTTCCTGGGGAGGCAGGAGGCGAGCCCCGCTGCTGGCCAGGGTGCCCACCTCCCCATCGCTCCACCAGGCAAAGCACAGCGTTCCCGTCACCAGCAGCACGGCCCCGGTGATGGTCATGCCATAGCGGAAAGAGGCAGCTGCCATCCTTCAGAAGGAGGTTTTAGGAGGCGAGAAGAGCGAGACAGGGCATGAGAGAGCCCACGTCCTGAAAGACAAGAAAGGGACTGGGTTTGAGAGGGACAAGGTCACAGAAGAAGACATACCAGGGGCGAAAACTACTGAGCTAGGACTTCTCTGGGGGCTGTACACTCTTCAGCTACTTATTATTGACCATCAAAAGGGGCATTTCCACCATCTCAGATGGGAAGCCCTTGTGCAAAGCAAAGTCAGCTGCCAGTCTGGACCCAAAAATGTCCCAACAGCCCCGTAAAAATATCCTCATTTTCAAGAAATGGCCCAGCATCCCATGGAGGCAGGACGGAAACCCCAGCCAGGGGAGCTACAGAGGTGCTCTGAGGACTTGCATAGCTCTTGTCTTTGGGTTTTATTCCAGACTTCCTCCCAAGCTCGGAGGAATGCCAGCTGGGTTTCTGATCAAAGCAAGGCTTATGGAAGAGGTTAGGGAGAGGGACATAAATTTAAGACGTCATTGTTTTTGAATTATTAGTGCACATTTTCTCCTCTGAAACTGGAGGTAAATCAGTCCTGCGGTGACAGTAGGTGTCCAGCATCACTGCTCAAAAGCCCCCAGTCCAGGGGATTTGGGGCTGCACTGCCTCTTGCTTTCTCAGGGAAAGGGGCCAAGTAGCATCTCTGAAAGTCACAGAGATGCTTTTTCAGGGAAAAATCAACCCTCAGATGCTGGCAACCCAGGGTACCTCATCCGGGGATGGCTCCCGAGACACCGAGTGAGCAGGGACCCTAAGGAGCTCTCCCATGACCGATGGAGGCCACAATAGCTGCACTCCCCACCACGACCAAGCTTGGAGCAAGGATGAGAGCAGGAATCACTCTGTATCTCTGTTAGAAGTCATGAATGGGCTGGATACCAGCTAAACCCTTGGACAGGATATGACCTACTGCTGAAGTAGGTGTTTCTACTATGCTGTCAGGGGGGTTGAGACAACAGACCACAGAGATCTATGAGGCTCTTGCTGACCCAGCTATGATGTCCCATTTCGAGACACTCCAGAAGCACAGAGGGCCTTCAGTTTATTTTGAAGGTGGGGTAAATACCCTGACGCTGGAAGAGTCTGCTCAATCTTCATCCAAACAAGCTTTTGCACATCAAATCTTGCTCCCCCGGGTCAGCTCCAGCACATACCTTCTCAGCTCCTCAGCACGATTGATCCCGCAGGTATTATCACCACCTTCACCATGTGTGGTTTGGGATTGGAACCCACACGTTCCTGCTCGGTGGCACTTCTCAGCTCAGTGTCACAGGCTGAGAGCAGCCCTCCTTCCCCAGTACAGGAAAACTTGGGGAGGGGGAGCTGTTTTCTGATCTCTGGGTCTCTCACTCCCCCTTGCTTTCTCCAACAAACAACAAGCATCTGCTCTCTGGGCTTGGGGATCCCCAGCCCGCAACTAACCAAACAGCACCAGCAACTGGGGAGGCAGAGAGGTCCCACCACATCCCCTCTGGCCTTGCTCACTGCCCAGCAAGAAGATGCAGGTTCAGCTCCCACTTCTTGATGCACAAGAAGCTTTGGACCATGTGGGAATTAAACACCAGCACCTCCTTAGAGATTCGGTCTTGGGTGACTCCTCTGTGAGGGCTTCTTGTGGTGGCAGCGCCAGTTGAGAGCCTGCACACTGGGGGCTGTCCAGGATGGAGACGGGGCTCAAGCGCAGAGGTGGATGGAGAGCTGGATGACCCACACTCAGCCCCCCCACCTATGCCTTCATCACTTTGCCTGTATGTCAGTAAAATGGAGATAATCTGGTGGCTTTGGTCTCCATTCCTCCAGGAAGGGGTCTCTTCCTACAGCAGGGACTCAGATTGCACCCTGAGATCTGGAAGTGCCAAGCCAGAGCTAAGGAGGGAGCAGAAGTCCAGCACAGACTCAGTGTGATCAAGGGCAGGTGGAATTACGTTATCTCAAGCCATTATTTATCAGATGGGCCCACTAAATGGAAAGCCAAATTACTTCATAATGAAAGAAACACCATCTGATCTAATCTATGTTTAATGAAGAAATCCGATGAGAAGTGGGATTTAGGAAACCTGCAGGAAGACTGCAGGACTGGGAGGCCCGACAACATGCTCCGGCTCTTGCCCCGTGGTCACGAGCCCAAATTGCCACCCGGGCTGGCCGGTGGTCCCCACCAGCAGCTGCAGTCACCCGCTGGGAAGGAGGTGGTGTTTCTGGGCTGAGAGGAGGCAGAGCTTCCCCCCAAATGAGGGTACACATTTAGATGCTCCCACCTGAATGGCAGGGGCTGAGCTGAGCTGAGCTGGAGGAGGGACTCTCAGAGACTGCTTAGAGATGCTATTAGATGCTATTAGGGATCAGCGTCCTCTAGCTCACCACTGAACGCAAGCAGGACACAGCAGACAAGCTGGGCTCATGCTGCCTTGCGGCAGTAGATGCTCAGGAGAGTGCAAGGACCCTACTGACCCATGAATCCAGCTCCTTTTGAGACCATCACATTTTCCTGCAAAATTTCCAGCCAATATTATTTGAAAAAACAAACAAACAAACCACCCCACAACCCAAAAACCTTACAGCAAAACTCTCGATCCAACTGCATGGAAATTACAGGCACTGAAAGCCTGGACTGAAACAGCACCAAGAGTTGAAATGTTCAGCTCCTGCAGTCAACACTCTCCTCATTTTGGGGTCAGCCTGGTGAGGTTTGGGAGATGCTGCGATTCCCCTGCCCGGGCACAGGGAATTTTGCAGCCCCCGGCGCTGCGCACATCTGGGAGCACTGGCGGTGAGGGGGAGGCAGACGTGGAGGGGAGGCGGAGAGCCTCTGGGAGGTGATGGATTGACAGCTCGAGAGAATAAACTCTTCTCTCTTGACAAAACCAGCGCAGCGCGGGGAGCAACGCTAAAATCTCCTCCAGCCTACCTGGCACGTGCTCCTGCAGCGCGTGCGTGGGGGCGGCTCCTCTGCGCAGGATGACATTGCCATCACACCGTCCCCTTGCCAAATACCCAGCTTGGGCTGGCACAGCTCTCCTGAGCCTCTTTAGAAGACCCATGGTGTTTTTCTCAGCCCAGCAACTGCTGGAAGAAGAGGCCAAAGGAGCAGGGGCGGGAAGCAAGGTGTGATGCCGGGGCAGAACCTGAGTCCCTGCTCCCCGAGCCTGCTCCTGGCTCCACTCCCGGGGCACTCAGCGCCCATCAGGTCTCCTGCTGAGCGTTTCCAGCACCGGCTTCAGCGGAGGGGCTGCCCCTCCAAAGATGGCAATTGCCAGATCCGAAACACCCATGTCTACCCACCGAGCCACCCTGACATTTTGTTCTGCCCCATCTCCTCCTTTGACCTGCTCTGAAATAGTCTTTCCAAGGAAAGAGATTTGCACATTGCATGGACGGACAGAGACGAATTGTTAATAGTTTACATAGTTCCACTAAGATGCTGAGAATAGCATCCCCCATATAAAGTTACGCAGATGGTGATTCAGTGGGTCTACTAAGCATTACTCAGAAAAACAGTCTTTTCCAGCGACACAAGAAGCGAAAAGAGTTTTGAATTTCTCCCACCGGCATCAAGCAGAAATCCACCTCCACACCCCGTCCCTCCAAGGCGCTTCCAGCCTGTCCTTCCACACCACGAGGGCTGGAGACCTTTACCCACGGCAGATGCGCAAGGGGAACGCCGGGGAGAGGCGCGTCAGTGGGGGGATTCCTTCCTGCCTTCACCTGAACGTGCGGTCCTTAGTAGCAGCATTATCGCTATCACCAGCATTAGCCGTTGCGGGTCTGGTGCCCATCCAAACCACAGCAGTAACGAAGCTTTTGAAAGAGCGGCCGAGAAGCTCCGGCGATGCCGGCCTCCCGACCGCAGGGTCGGGCGGAGGGGAGCCCTCGGCGGGCACACGCAGCCCCCGGCCCCGCGCCCCCAGCAAGGCCGGCCGCCGCTCCGGCCGCCCC
>VZTV01121046.1:39554-51821 GCA_013400875.1 Anhinga rufa
GTGACTGGGACACCCCTGCGCTGTGACTGGGACACCCGTGCCCTGTGACTGGGACACCCCTGCACTGTGACTGGGACACCAGTGCCCTGTGACCGGGACACCCCTGCCCCGTGACTGGGACACCCCTGCCCCGTGACTGGGACACCCCTGCCCCGTGACTGGGACACCAGTGCCCTGTGACTGGGACACCCCTGCCCCGTGGGCATCACTGCCCTGTGGCTGGGCCACCAGTGCCCGGCGGATGGGACAGCGCTGCCCTGTGGGTGGGACAGCCCCGCTGCAGCCGCGGGGAATCTCTGCCACAAGCTTGCTTTGTGACCACTTCAGTTCTCCTCACTTCTCTGCCAAATGCCAGTGTTGCCCCTTTTTCCCTGTTCCAGCTGGGTGGGTTTGCCCTGCAGCACCCACGAGGATACCTGGATGTTAAACAAGCTGAGGGTGCTCTGATCTGAGGTTCAGGATGGTCCATACAGCTGGCACCTGGATGCATACACGTTCCACACAGGTGGAGGTAGATTTTACTAACAGCTGTCATGCTGCTCTGCGCTATTGCTGTGCACTCTCGCAGATCCATTGCCTTGCTCTTGAGCTCCAGCGGAGCGTCACTGACAGACAAAGCCATTTCTATGGATACACCCGTGCTGTAGCTGAACCCTGGGCTGCTGTTCCTGCGCTGCTTGCAGCTCCTCACCTTGCTGGCTCAAAAACAGCTCAGGGTTTATCTGCACAGACTACAGGGACTGATGCAAAGCCCCGTCATGTAATTCATATCTGCTTCATATATGCTTGGTATCCACCCAGCCTAGCTGAAAATGTATGGGTGTGCAGCCCCTTTTACCTGCAGACACTGAGGAATTTTACAAATGGTAAGCTGAGGCACAAGACGGGCTGGTTCACACAGGGCTGGCCCTGTAGCAGGTTGGGTCTCCACTGCAGAGGAGCATGGGGCAGGGGTCCCTGCAGCCAGCACCCCAACATGGCCTCAACCCCCTGGGCTGGGATGCAGCAAGGTCCTTGAACGCCAGGGTGCAAATCCCCAACAACAGATCCCACACCTCCTCCAACCACTGTGGTCATCGCTCCTTGGCAGGACAGTTTGCCCCCAAGGATCCCAGGAGTGAACACCTGGATTCCTCTGTCGCAGATACGCCAGTGCTGAGCACTCATATTACCATCCATGAGTGATGCAGGCACTGTGAATCACCAGTGCCCCTATTAAAGAACAATGAGACATCTTCTGCTCACTACCTGCTCAGATATTATATTTAACAGAAATTTGATTGTCAAATGGCTTCTGAAGCACTTCAAGGTGGCGTTTGCGCATGGCTCTGTGTACTCCTCCTAGCACCAGGCTGCAGAGGGTGAAGTGGCTCAGTGCCAACGCATTGCTCTGGCCCTTTGGTCCTCCAGCCCCATAACCAGCTGGGATCTTCTGTCTTCCCCAGAGAGCTGGCCTACAGGCAGCCACAAAGCCACGGCAAACATTTTGCAAAAGGGCAGAAGCTGTAAGTGCTGAGTGTGCCCATCACAGAAGAGTGCCAGCACCTCTGTCTGCTTAGCAGCGCCTCGGCCAAACTTCATTTTTCCTCTCTGAGAACTTTCCTGCTGGTTGACAAGGTGCTGCAACACAGCACGGGGCTCCGGCAAAGGGCTTCTCCAGAATAAAGACAGAATATCTGTGCAAAATACGTAAAACATCCCATGCACAGTGAAACCGCAGTGGAGAAGACAAGAAGATATAAAAGATAGTTACAGCCCCTGCAAGAACAGGAACAAAGGAAGAACAGAGAAAGAGAGATTGTTCCAGTAATTGCCTCCCCCAGGTAAGGATGCCGTGCCTGATCAATGCTGCTGGCACGGAGAAGTGCTGCTTTTTGATTCACCGTTCACCACATTTTGCTGCTGCAGCAAATCTCATGTAAAATAGTGTATTTCACGGTATAATCAGGTTAAATAAGTTAGCTTTTTCAAGGCATCTGTGTGTGTGTGTGTGTGTGTGTGCGCGCACATGCATGCACTTCCTACCCCATCATGACAAGGCAGATGATACCAGAGCACCAAGTCAGGAGTGAACTTGGGTGCACCAGGGCACCCAGCCCAGAGAAGAGGAGCCCAGGCTCCCTGCCAGGGCCCTCATATCTGCGACAGCAGTGTCAACACCCTGGGCCATGTCGCAGGTCTCCATCAGTGGTTTGGCACCTGGGCCACTCTCCCCACCCAGCTGCCCCCGGCAAGCACGGCTCAGCAGGGTGCTGCCACCCATGACAAAGCCACTGAAGAGCCCCTGACGAGGACCTAGGAGACATGTTTCTGTAGGTGCCCATGTTGTCTAGATCCACAGAGAAGCCATTCCCAAGGGGCTGGCTCACCTCATGCTTCCCCTGAGCACAGGCCACCAGGCACAGCAGAGGTGGGTGCAGCCTGCCAAGATGATAAGGGGCTACAGCACACAGCCATGAGGATGTGCAGATGGGAAGGAGTTCCTGCACCTGGCACACATAAAGCAAGAGAGAAACCTCCTGCTGTTTATCTTTGCCGTAATTTGCATCTTCTTAAAATGCCTAACTAGTTGCATTAGTTGATATACTGGCGCAGGCACTCCTACCTAATCCAGTAAGTAAACCTAGGCATTGAAAATATTTGTCCTACATCTTCAAATGATGCATTGTCCACCAGTGTCCTTAAGCTTATTTGGGGATGAATCTGCAGCTGGCCACAGATCTCTCTTTGGTGGTTCTGCTATATGGGCAGCTGGAGGGTTTGGGACTACGCGTTCTTGCTCTCCAGCAGGATGTGAAAGGTGATCATCCCCGTGACCACAAAGTGGTGTTTGTTTGCTTTGGCCAGGTTCACCAAGAAGTACTCTTTCTGTGGACAGCTATGTTTTTGCCCTGAGACTTTATTGACTCCAGAACCCCATTTTGTACAGAATATATCTTATTATTCAGTTCCAATGGCTTTTACTGGATTTGAATTATAACAGAAAGGCAAGATGTGTATAAACTACATGCAGCTCAATCACTTAATATCCGTTTCTGAAGTTGTTTTTGCACTAGCTATATCCATCATCTAGCAAGCCTCTGGACCCAAAACCTCTGAGTGTTTTAAAGCTTAGATGTGTGCTAACCTGACCATAACGGTGTCCTAACCAGCGGTTTGTACAGCTGCACCACGCTGAGGAACGTGGCTGTGGCGGTGGCGGCAAGTCCTGGAAAGGGAGAAGTACTGATACCCTCATTCACAAAGAGCTTTATGGATGAGCAATGATCTCAGATTCCTTCTGCTCTTCACTCAGGACTTGTGTTAGTACGGGAGCACCGGGCAGATGTACCACCTCCCATGGAGGCTGTTGTGTAGATAAACGGGCGTGATAAAGCTGTGAGTTTCCTGCAAGGGAAATCCCTCTGTTGCAAATGGGGACAGCAGGAGCTTCCTAGGAGCTTTCCACCAAAATCTGCAAAGGGTTTGAAATTCACCTAAAAAGGGGTGAGGGGAGGAAAGAGTTAAATCCCGATGCCTCTGCTCAATCTTTAGTCAGGCAAATCTTTTCCTGAGTTCCTGGAGATTTTTGCCTTAGGAAGGCCCCATGTGCTCTGCACATTTCAGGTCTGAGCTTCTTTTCCGGGGAAGAGGCGCAACCATTGTGCTAACGCCCACATAACCCACCGCCCAGCACATTTTACATGCTGCAGATGTTGCGGCTCTGCTAGAGCATGAGCTGCCATTTGGTTCGCAGTGACGAAACATCGATTTTCAGCCTTGTAGGCTCCTCAGTCAAGCTGGATGCTGGCCGTGAGTGAAGCCATCACACCTGAGCAGAGGGAGCTATCGAAGATCTGCGCTGGCTGCTGAAACGCAGCAGCAGCTAGCTTTACTGCACACATTGCATATCTGAGGATGGAGTTCCTGTGCATCCGTCATTGCAAATCCCAATGGTCAAAAAAGTAGCAAGCACTTATAATCAAAGACAAAACTGGCTCAATTTGCTTTCCAGGGAACCTGGCATTACACGCAGGATGAACTCCAGCTACCCTGACATCCCCGAGACCCTGTGCAGTCTTCATGTCACCGCTGCACCTGGCTATTACAGTGGTCTCCAGGGACTAAGTAATTTTTTTCCTTTTTTCCAGCACAGAAATGCAAAAAATAATCTTAAAAGCAGTATTAATTATGATTTTTAGAAAAAGGATAGAGCAGACATCTCTCTCCTCTTGTTGCCACCGTGTGCGGAGCCACAGGGAAGCCCTCGGTGTCCAACACACGCTCATCCCAGATGCCCCACAGCTGGTTTCCTTTCCCCGTGCCCCTGCATTAGCTCATCTCCTGACCTGGCATAGGGCTGCCCACAAGCACTTGCTTACATTGGTGCGCTGTGCTGGGAAGTTGCTGAGGGATATCATGCTGCCAGCAAACCCTGCAAAACTTTTGTTGCAGGCACGACAGCCTGAGGAGATGTGCAAGGTATGGCCGAAAGGAGAGGGAGCACTTTTTATTAGTCTAAGGGATATATAGCTAGGAAAAAAACAAACAGGCTTTCAGGCACAAAAGCCCTTCTGCAGGTCAGAGTATTTGGGGCAGCACCTGGTGTCTGAGGATTATAGGTGGTGAAGCACGTGGGAAAGGTGCTGTGTTTCTTACACCAGCTTAGGAGGTAGGTGTTGTTTAGTTTGCTTCTCTTTTCTTCACACCACATGGTCTCCATTTCAAACAGCAAATGCTACTCTCTGCCTTCCAGCGGCAGTGACGTTGCTCTGGCTGTACTGCTGTGCCCAAAAGCTTGTCTGCTTTCTTCAAAGCCTGTCTGCAATACCGTCTGTTGACCTAGTAAAAGCTGTTGTTTCTGCCTGCACACCTTGCCTCACTTTTAACTGGGAATATTTACATCTTCTTACCTGAGTTCCTAGGTAACTGGAGGCAATTTCAAAATCCTGCAAAAATGACAGGAGATGAGTTTGGGAAATAAAGGGCTGCAACTTCCCTGCAATAGCATAAAAGTGTCAGAGCCAGGCTGACTGCGGATATCAACACACGTCTCCAGTGAAGCCAAAGGCACTGCTGCGGCTCCCTCAATGGTGCATTTGGCTCGCACGCCGGTTAGCTCTGTAGTTTAAGGCCCCAAGCCAAACATGTTCTCCTGATGTACTCCTGAAAGAAACAGCAGTAGCGGAAGCTTTCTCCTGTGGAGGTGTAGGAGCAGGTTGCTCCCATCCCTTCCCTCAACATGTCAGAGAAAAACAGACCTTATACTGGCCTGGGAGAAAGAGAAGGGCGTGACGGTGAGTAACAGATGTTTATGAAGATGCATGTGAAGAAATGGATAGAAGACATGGCCTAAATTACTTACCTTTGGACTGAAAAAAAGGTGTCTATCTCCCATACCCAGATGACTCACCATCGGAATCTCAGCCTGTGGCAGGACCTCAGCGAAAGCACCCATAATAAGTAGCACCCCTGAGACAGAGACCTGCCATCCCTGATGGAGAACATAGGCTTCCCTGCTCGACTTCCCTGTGAAGTCTTCCGTGACCAGGCTAGCCAGGCTACTCACCTTATTTGAGAGTGTAGTTTCACTTTCCCAGACGTGTAAATACTCCTGTGCCAGAAAACTGTCAACTCTTGTTGGTGGGCGACTCCTTGCCTCGCAGAGGGATGACACTCTCCTCCCTCCATGATTCACTGTGCCACTTCCAGCGGGAGGGAGAGCTCATCCCAGCCTAAAATCTGCATCAGGCTGGATGTGAACGGGCACCTCTGTGCAATAAAAGTTCAGAGCTTATTACAGGCTCTTGGCCAATACTGGAGATAATGGTAATTAACGGCTCTGGGATTACAGTGGTTTACTGCTGGCTGATCTCCTGATGCTTTTCTTAAGCATTTTGTAAAAAAATGGGCCTCACCGAGGATGGAGAGGGCAGAAGGAGACAGAAAGCAGTTGTGTGAGTCTCCAGCTCAGCACGTGAGGCTTGAGAAGTGTGCCTAGGTTTTAACATGAGCTGGAGACAGGATCTGTGCATTTACCCATTCTCAGACTATTTTGGGAGTCACAAGGCTTCTCTGTGTGGGTATAGAAAGGGCACGGCTCCCCATCGGCACAGTCTTGCAGCCATCACACTTCTGTGCTTGCTAGGGTAAGGAAAAATTGAGTTTTGATTGTGTCAGGAGGTACTGAAATTGCTGTCTCATTTTACTAGGTATTTCTATAATCAAGTCTGCCAAACTGAATTTTACAGGACCCTCTTGTATCAAGGGAGACTGAGCAATCACACCCTCGTCACCTTCCTGTGCAGACACCTTTGCCAATCACGTATTTCAGGAGCGAGGACCAGTCTATTTATTCAGTCCTCAGCCTGAAATCGTTCTGTATCTCCATGAGATGATCTACACGCGGGAGCACGTCTTGTCACTCTCGACAGAAAGGGGCAGGAACTTCTTCTCAAAGCCTCCAGCTTCCATACATGTGGGAGTCGCTTCCCAATGTGGATTGCCTGCCACCAAGGCACATCTGCTGTCGGAAGGAGGCAAGCAACTCGGAGGGAAGTAAAATGGCTTAACAGATATCAGCAATCAGCTTTTGACCTGATTTTATGCTGAGTTTTCTAGTGAAAAGGGGGCATTTATAGTCTATCAGCATAGCAGTGAACCATATTAAATACGCCTCCATTTATCTTTAGTAAGACTAATACATTTCCTTATTATTGGAACAATGGTATATTTTTGTCACCCCTAATTATTAACTTATCTGGCTGCGATTGCTTCGCTTATGAAAAGGATATGCTAGGTAACTATAATAGCTATACAGCTCTTATATAACCAACATTTTAAACTGTTTTTTTTTCAGCCGTTCTTTTCCTTTTTTGCTTTGCTTACAGCTTTTCTGTTTTACTTTGGCATAGGTAAGTAAACCCAAAGGGCTAGATCCTACAGTTACACTGATGTTTTTGGAGCATGGCCTGGAGTTTTATCAGTTTACATCATCTGGGAGTGGGACCATGAAATTTTTAAAATGTTGAAATAAATGAAAGCAGACAGGTGACAGAGTGACAGCACCAGACGGAGAGAATGGCGACGGCCAAGGCAGAAAAAGTCTTAGCTTTATTTGGAGGAAAAGGGCCCGCAAGCACATCTGGTACCAAGAGGCTAAACACACACGCAGATTTGCTGGGAGCTGAAAACGGGAGAAAAATGTGGCCTGTACAGAAAAATAACTTCCAGTGTTTTCCTCCAGTGACATTGGCAAGCGTTCACTATCATGTTAGCCCCAAATGCTTTCTGCATGTTCCCACAGCATTTGCCACTCCAGGCAAGAGGAGGCCAGAGGCAAGTGATAGGAGAAGGTAGCCTGGAGACGTTCATCACCAGCTGTGGTTCACAACTGCCTTCACAACGAAGTTCACCCTGGGCATCTTGGAGGCCACTGGCACACGTGTCCATTATATGGAGATACACAAACATATATCATGAGTCTGAAATAACACATTTAGTGCACAGGGCGGGCCTTTCAGTGACTGCAGCTCCTTTCTGATGCCTAGCACAGTTGGTGTCTCCAGGATCTCACTGATGGAAGGAGACAGGGGACCACTGCCACTTCTCCAACTGCTGCCTCTCCTCACTCTCAGACAGCCTCATGCCCAGAGGGGCCATGAAGCCAGCTGATGGTTTCCCATGAGCTCACGCTCCTCCACTGCTCAACCACGAGGAGTGCGGCCTCCTTCAGTTTGTAGTTCCAATGCTGGAACCCCAGGTCCTCCAGCAACCAGCTCATTGTGCCAGCTAGATTGCCATAGCCATTTCATTTTTGCTGCTGAGAACACTGGTCCCAGTAACAATGAAGGGATGGCTGAATTCCTTTCCCAGCCTGGCTCTCTGTTTTGACAAGTAATTCTTTTTATAAATCCCAGACAGCATGTCTTTTCACAGGCAGTTGTAAAGCTGGATTTAATACACGTCAGAGGGAACACACGAAAGCTCTCGCACGTTCTGCAGCGTGGGTTTTTTTCGGCAGCTCTGCGAACATGCTGGCCGGCAGCTGACCTTGCCTCCTGACACAGAGCACAGCCACCGAAGGATGGGCCCCATTCTGCCATCATTAATATTCTGGATTTCACTTCACACCCTACATCTACTTCCTCCCAAGATGACAACTAGGGTTCCACCAGCCATCTACAACAACTCATTGCTGGAGGAGTGGGACCACACAACTCAGCCACTGTGGAAGCTCATAGGGTACAGCCCAGGCATCCTTGGTTCCTTGTCCTGCCTTGCAGCACCAGAGTTATTCCTTCTCTTGGTGAAGCCCTTCCCAGTGCAAACAGGGTGAGTACAGCCTTGAGAGGACAAGGGCAAGGCAAGGAAGAAAGAGCAAAGTCACCCTGAGGACTAGGTGTGCTGGGCAGGCTGGGCTACAGCCACCTGGAGACCCTTCCCCATCACAGATGTTCAACAAGTCCTTCCACATTAGATTAGGTCCACCTACACCTAAAATAGCCTAATCATCCTGAAGATCCTTGTCTAAGCCTTCAGGTGGTATTTCGCTTTCCCTGAGAGCTGCCAGGCAGTTTCTAAAGTAACTGTAGTCCCAATGTCCCTTTTTGATTGATTTTCCAACAGCCGCCACAGCTACGGCTGCTGTACTAAACCCCCTGCCCTCTTGCTCCTCAAGGCATCATGCATCTCCACACCCACACATCAAATATTTGTGAAACCTGAGAAGGAGAAGCAGGTCCTGGATAATAGATATTCTATTGATAAATACCTTTCAAAAAACACCACCTGGAAGCCAGGCAATCAAGCGACATAAGATAAACCATCCTTCCCATACACCCTCTAAAGAGAAGGGTTTCTAAGGTACATGCAGGATTGGTGAATCAAACTCTAGTAGAGATGTCTTTGCTGTCTTTTGAAATCTCCTGGGCCTCACGAATGTGCAGCCGGGAGGAAAAGGGTGGCATGGAGCAACTCCAGTTCCTAAGTCCCTGCTCTTCGGACAGGTAGGACCGTCACACCAGCCATTTTCCACTTAGGTTTACACTATCAGAAGGACTTAGCAGTGTTTGCCCGCCCTTCCTCACATTCCTTGGAAATGTACCCCAATCGCAGCCCGCGGCTGTCAGGTGTTAGGTGGGTACGAGCTTCTCCTGCCTGGTACAGCCCTGCTTTGCCTCAGAAAAGCACAGAGCACTCCCAGACTGGGCTGGCTTTAAATCTTGCTGTGCCACAAAGCGGCTTTTTTCTTTCAGAGGCAATATGTAAGTATGTGTCATCCCTCTGGAATATTCTGAGAGTTGTTCTGATATCATCAGCTTATAAAACAGCTGATAATATTCCCCTGTATCACTTTCTTTAAAGCCCTCAAGCTGAGATTTGGCATTTTTCTTCGATTGCTGTATGTACTCTAAAGATTTGTTCAGCCAGGACAACACATGCCAACCTGCCAGCATCACACAGAAAGCCCCGCTCCAGCCTACGTCCCCCAACAGGCTTTTCCTTCAAGGTGACCAAATATACTGTGGTTTTTCTCAGTAGAGGGAGCTTCTCACACAGCAGTTTGAACACCACATCCCTCAAACCCTCCGAAACCATGTCCCATTTCCGACAGTACCAGCTCCGTGCCAAACAAAGGTGCAGGAAACCTGAAGGTAGGTGATTAGGAAAATGTACTCCTAACCCCTCGTAACCATGGGCTGGTTTGTTTATTGAATTAAGAAGGCTTGCAGCCTTCCCAAAATTCTTTATTATTTTTCATAACCATTACTATTAAAATGCCCGTCCTCTCGACATCCTGGTACCACTCAAGAGCGGCTCTGTGGCAGTCAGTACCAGGGCCATGAGAGCCTGTGTAAAAAAAAGGGCTTTCTAATCCTTTTCAGTGCCTCTCTTTGCTTCCACTGAATGCCTCTTGATACTTTTCTTATGGAGACAGAAATCTTCAGCCTACTTTTGTCTGCAGCTCCAATGCTCTGTGCATTATTATCATGTCCCTTTTAGCTGTCTCTTTAGAGGAACAGCTGCATCTTTTCATTCTTTCTTCATCCAAAAGCCTTTGCATAGTTATTACTAAATCCTGCTTGGTAATGAACAGAGTCCTGCACAGTATCAGCAGGGCGATCCATGATGAACTCTCACCAAGGAGATGGGTCGCTCCGGCACAGCGAGAGGTGCCTGCTCTGCTCCCTGCACCCCTCTTACACATGCATGTGTGGGGCGAGCGCCACCAGAGCTGATCCAGGCAGAAAAAAAATCATCTGAAAAACAGTCCAACTCTTTAGTCAGATCGGTTCCCCACCCTGTTTCACTGAGTGACAACAGAAGCATTTGTACCGCAGAGCGTGCCCAGAACGGCACGAGTGGGCGGACGGGATGGCAGGAGCGGGAGGGAGGAGAGGAAGGGAAGAGGACTGCTTTTTTAAGAAGCACTAACAGCTTAAACACACTTAAAATGATAATTTAATTGAAGAGACCAGGGATTTTAGTCTTATAAAGATACCAAGGGAATCTTAGCTTTTCAAACCAGATTTGCAGATGACGGTTTCCTAAGCCTACATAGATTGTTGGATGATATTTCGCTCATGCCTAAAATAACTAAAATCGAAAAACATCAGCATTTAAGACATCTCTCTCCCCTTCCCTCACCCCCTTCAGATCCCTGTATTTTCTATGCTTGGCATCACTAGGTACACAGGCAATGTCACCATAATCTTAATGGTGATTCACTCCTGTTTTAAAGCACAGTTCACATCACAGTCTTTGAGCTCACCTACTCCCTTCTTGCTGCCTAGCGTCTTACAAAAACAAGAGCAGAACATGGAAAACATTATAAATATTTTTAATGGGTCTTCATAAAAACAATTTCAAAACAGTATTTACACTGAAGGTACAAATATCCCGTTATGAATAAATGATGCTGTTATCCAATAAGCCCTGTATTTGATCACACTCACACCAGAATAATTACTTAGCCCCTTCAGAGAGGTTAAAATAACCTCTTAGGGCATGGGAAACTTCTTTTCCATGCATAATTCCAGTCAGCAGGCAAACTGGTAATCAAAAGCAGATAAGATCAACTCGGGTGTAAGAAGGAAAAGAGCTAGTGGGCAGACTAGGCACAAGTGCAACAAACATAATTTGGCTGTGAATAAATTTAGGCTGGAAATTGGGAGGCCATTTTCAGACATCAAAGCAGGGAAGTTTCAGACCAGTCTTTTGATAAAGGCAGTGGGGCAATAAATGAACTGGGTTCAGAACAAAGCCTGCAAGTTGTCTGACAGAGACTACAAGGTGTGGTTGCCTGCCATAGCCAAGCTCTGCACCTTCATGCAGCAATCCCTCCCAGGGCGGTGCTCCCGAGTATCTCCTGTGGCAGCTAAGGGCTGACAAAGGCTTGTGGCTGTCCCACTGACAAAGGGGCACCATTTGACACGTTAGTGTGCTCCGACACCATGGCAGCATCCTCACGAAACACCTTGGCACCTTGTTTCTCCCCGAGCCCAGCGGCGGGCGCTGCAGCAGGGTCTCTCTGTGCCACTCCCAGTCCCCGACAGCACTGCGCTGCCTAAGTCTTAAAAAACATGCCTTATCTTCCTCACAGCTTTATGCGCCGTCCCTCCCGCTGTTCCGTCCTGCAGAGCGGGAGGAGAGGAACTTCTGCCAAGGTTTTAGAGAGCAAGCCGCACTTTGGAGGGGGGGTATCTCCTTCCTGCTAGAAAGTGACCGCACGGCACTTCTGAGTTTCTGTGGAGACACCTGCGCTACCAGGTTCACTGGAACGTAAAACAACGCCATGAGCGCGCCCAAGAGGTGTTTTGCTCCTGCTCCCCAACCCGAAGGCACTGGCCACCACGGCACCTCCACCACGGAGCCGCCATGGGCCTGCGCCCAGCCCCACACGCCGCTCAGCCCTGACTGAGGGGGGTCGTGTCCCCGCCGCCTCAGGCCCCGACCTCCGCCTCATGACCCGCCCCAGCCCTGGCCGGGGGTCCGACCGTACCGCAGGCCCCCGTACCTCCGGCCGGGGCTGCCCCCGGCCCCCCGCTGCCCCGCGGCGGGGGACAGACAGACAGACACCCCGCGGCGGGGGCAACGGGCCGGGCGGGGGGGCGCCGGCGGCCGCGGCGATGAGGGAAGAGCGGGGCGCACCGCGCGCAGCCAATCGGCGGCCTCAGCGCCTGGTCCGATCTCCCCGGAGCGTCCTCATTGGTCGCTCCCCTCCCCTCGCCTCACGGCGGCGACCAATGGGGCGCGGGCGGGCGGGGAGCGCGCGAGCGGCGGGGG
>VZTV01121049.1:854-21672 GCA_013400875.1 Anhinga rufa
AAAAAAAAAAAAAAACAAAAAAAACACCCACCTGTATCAAATGCTTTAAAGCAAACACATTTGAATACGTAACTGTTGAACAAACAGCATTTCAGAATAAACTTTTTTAGGCATCTCTTTTGACTTATCACTGAATCAAAGTGCCTGCAGAAGCTCACGTCTTTGATGCAATATTAGCACTACTGATCTTCAAAGAAGCTGTAATTTGGAAGTAGTGTTAATACAGCCAGGAGTTAAAAGGACTAAGAACAAGACCTGGAAATAAACTCATCTCTCCATTTTTCATTCAAGCTCTTCATCCACTGTAGAAATGCATCTGACAGATCATTACATCCGAGAGTCATCAACACAAAGATGGGTAACTTATCTTGAATTTGCAGGTCAGATTACCCACCGACAAGGAGTAGAGGGGGATCCTGGACCGAGTCTGTGGAACTTCCACTAAATACCGGAAAGGTAAAGAGGCCAAAGCACGTCCAAAGCAAGGACTAAAAGGGAGAAGAAGAAAACCCGAACAGGGCGGAGATTGCAGCCAAAAAGAGAACAAGACTTCAAGAAAAGTAACTTTTACTGAATGCAGAAAATTAGGAAGGAGGATGGAGTACTCCAAGACTGGGCTACAACTAACTCGGAGATTTGCTAATATCAGTTTCTGTTAAATTTGAGGGATTGAAGCAAAATTAGAACAGATTCTAGGTACCAATCCTAGACACTGACAGCAGACGACACATTTTGTTAACCAAAAAGGGTTGAAGTTTGCATCGGAAGGATTAATACACTGTTTGGAGATACTGATTTCAATACCACAAACACTCCTAACTGCCCAATCTCTCCATCGACAGTCCCACTATCAAGCCTCTATATTACAGACCACCAAATCTTGCTCACAACTAAGATCTTCCTAGGCATCTAATGTATGACACAACTACAAGTCAATGAATAACTTTTTTTATTGATGTGCACCTAATTTTAGCACTCCTTATTAGCTAGGATCAGTCTAGCATGAATCGAGCAGGAAAAACTTACTTTCATGTTCTTCATGCACAACTACGTTCACACGATCAACACATGACTGGATATCATTCCACGTAATAAATTCATTTCCTTCTGCACGTGTTTGAGCTTTCAGCTTCATCAAATCATCGATATATCTGTCAAAGAACAAAAACCAAACCCAGCAAACATCACATTGCAACAAGCTGGCCAGGGAACACTCAACACAACACAAGAATTGTACACAAAGCGGAAGAGGTAACATGAGGGCTGAAACTGGAACGAATACAAAGAGGGGGAAGAAGAAAGAAGAAAGAAGGAAGGCCGCATGCAGGATGGTCAGCACAAATGTGAAACAATCAACAAAAGCACTAAAACACTGAATGAGGGTCAAGGGCAAAGAACACGGTAGGCAAGCTGGCATAGTATCAGTGACAACCTAATGGCACCACAACAGGACTTTAACGTGAAATCCATGAGAAAGCATTGAGAGACAGCACAGGAATCAGACCAGTAAGAAACAGTAATCACAAAAACAAGATGCAAGAGCCAATGGAGATTAAATCGATGCTGTAATAAATAATGTAGAAAGAACGTAAAGTGTAAGAGGGGGGAAAAAATTCAAGAGGTCACAGAACATAAGCAACGTCAAGGACAGATGTGATTCCTTGAAATATCCACCTCTGAGAGTTCTCATCCTCAATGTTTGTAAGTCCTGTGACAGGACTGCTCAGTTGTTTCCACACTGCATTCACATCCCCCGAATCCAAAGCCCTATTAATCAGGGCCACAGAAGACAGCATCTCTACAGCAACAGATAATTCTGGATGGGTGAGGTTACCCTGCATACAAAGAGGACAACAAATCAATTCCACTCGCTCTTTACAAACTATTGCTGCACATAGAATAGAGAAGTTGTCAGACATATAACAAGGCGAAGGGACAACCATTATGGCATAGAAGTAGAAAGATGAGTATCGTAAACAAAGCTAGAACACCAAGTAAGAGATTAAAGAAGAATCTTACAGAGCCAAGTAGCTCACGATTTAGGGATTAAACTTCACATCAGAACAGACTGAACACCAAAGCAGTTCCATGAAGACTCAAGGCAGGTTTGTTCCAGAGAATGTATTTAACAGAACAGAAAAGGTAGACCCGGTGATCCATACAAACTTCCAGAAATAAGAGAAAACGTGGTACTTACTTCAGGGCTCTGTTGCTGCAAGGTGGCCAGCTCCCTTTGGTAAAGATCTGCAGCAAATGCATAAACCTCTGGTAACTGGGCCTCTGGATTCATCATTTCTGCCACAGTCTTCTCAGCATCACCCACTCGAATTGCAGAGTTAATTCTGGCTACTGCTGCGAGCCCTAGAAGTTCAAAGAAGTAGCATAAAGAATGAGGAAGGCAAGCAGCCGAGTCCCCAGTAATAAGAGCACTTTTATTCTACTCAATAATCAGATATCTAAAAAGAAAAAGAATAATTCCCTTAGTTGCAGGAAATGAGCAAAGCTTTCCGATCCATACTTCCCCAGCTAGTCTTCCATTACTGCAGACAACTAAAATACTTAATGCCTTCTTTAAAATAAAGCTCATACTTAAAAACTGGTTCACATTTTTGCCTGGTTATCAAAGGACTGTTTCACCATTTCAGTCTTCTAATAGTAAGAAGCCTCATAATTGCAAATTTTTGGATGGATGAGTAGTTACAACTTTTTCTTCCTGTTTACATCTATCCTGCTGAAGGCAGTACATGCACTCTGTAGCGGGTATGTGTTGGCTAACTTTAAAATAGTCCAAGTATGTAAACAAATGCCAAGCAAGTAAGGTACTTCAAAGGTAGCCTCCTAGTTATTAGGCATTCACTACTTTCCTCTTGTATTCTAAACCCTCTCTCCCCATATGTCCAGTAGTCTCCTTTCTACCTATTCCAAACTGAATTAATTGCTGCTGCACAGCCAGAACCGTACATTCTTCTCCAGAAAAAGAGCTTTGCATGGTGTCAGAAGCATCAATCAAAAAAAAAAATCAGCTATTGCAATCTGCATTTTGTTTGCTACCTGATATTTAGAAACAGTTAAAGGTTCTGCAGATCAAACCAAGATTTATGTCAAAGGTCAGCAAGTAACCTAGCTTTCACACCTCATGGAGCAATCCAGATTTCCTTCACAGATCCATAGCACAAAAACTCATACAAGCGTTCTAGAAAAAAAGGTAGATGCAAAAGTTCTATGTCTCTTAATATTTCAAATTATATGCTGTTATCTCCATCAGTATTGTCAGAGCTGGATAAAAAAACACTACAAGTGACCAGGGCAACCGTGTCTCTTTAATGCTCTCAGCACTTAGTACTTTAAGTACTTCGAGAACATTCATAACGGTTTTAGAGAGACCTCACGTATCCCCACATAGACCCAAATATTGTGCGGTCTCATCCTTTTGATCACATCCATGGTCATTTTGCTGCAATAATTTCTGCTGATCCTTACTTTGCTGATACTGTTGTGCTGCCCTGTTAGCAGCATCCACTCTCAACTGCAACTCTTCCTTCTGCAGAGGACCTGTAAGGCCCACCTGGGGAAAAAAAAAAGAAACCAGGAGAAAAGATAAGAAACCCGATGTCAGCTTCTTCACTTCAAATAGCTCGATAAAAAGAAAAAAACAACAAACAGTTTTTCCTTAAAACACTCTAATACCATGTAGTTTCTGCAAACAGAAAATGCCACTTACGTGAGGAAGACAGAAGTTACTCACCAAATTCTCAGTTCATTTGCTGAAAGACCATATGTGTACAACCCGATCCCTTTTACAGTATTAGAACCGCAGTCCCATGAACATAGCGATTAAAGGCAAGACCCAGCTTCCAAAATTATAGAACATTTAAGACAAAGGGGACAATTTTGTGGGAAAAGACTCCCTGTACATGAGCCACCTGCCGGAGTGAAAGTAGTGCTTGTATAGTTTGCCATGAAGCGACACATTTTACCTCTGAGCAACAGAAGAGTTGGCAGAATATAAAAAGTGGACAACATGCAGTTTTGGTTTATACATACATGCTTCTTGGACTATATGGCACATGAATACAAATAGAAAATGAGACAGTGACTAGGGAGCAGGAGGACTTGGAATAACTTGGGAAGTAGCCATACAGGTCACGATCCTTCATATAGTTCACACAGCAAAGATGATAATTCTCCAAAAGCACTAACAGAACATATAAATATAACAAGACCTTTCAGTTATATTCAGGAAGAACGTGCAATCTGACTTTGCAGTTTAGAAAACAGCTGAACTGGGTTTTGTGGTTACTAAAAGACTTGGTAAAAATCTTCCCAGTTCTATTTCATCCCTAGAGACTTCTTTGGACAACTATGCAGAGTTTCTGGCACACCAAAGTTCGGTAAGACTTTTTAAAAAGCACCCACTTGTCCTATTTTATCTTAACTGTAGGTCCCAAGAAACATAGCTTGTGAAGATCTGCTTCAGAGATAAGTGACAAACCTGAACAGCAACAGCTGCGGGGCTAAGTCTGTGCTGTAAAAGTCCCCATACCCACACAGAAGGTTATAACAGCCATACACACATCTTTCAGCTCCATCATTCACACAGAATCCCAGATAAGGAACACACAAAGTACGGCAGTATGCCGGCTGACAGAAAGAGTATCGCAAAACAGCCCATTCGCTACAAGGAATTATTCTCCAACGACTGTTGTTTAGCTACTGACCCAACAAATATTGCATCACACCAAAGGAAGAAAAAAAAAATAAATCCCAAAAACAAAAACCACACACACCACACAATCAGTCAAGACTGGCTCTGAATTACTGCTCTATGCCTTCCAGATTGAAGGATCCTTCTAAACACAAAAAAGCTGCACTCCAACAGAAGCTCTAACAGTCTACAAAAAAGAAAGGTATTATAGGTATCTCTCTTGCGTTCTCTCTCTCTCTCTCTATATATATATATATACGTGTGTGTGTGTATATCTATCTCAACGCACATTAATGCAGATAGATTTTGAGGGATTCAGGGAAGACGTTTAAGTTAGCAGAAATGTAGGTCCTAATAAGCCCTACGCAGAGACTGTCCAAAGTGGGAGAATGTATCAGGTCGCATGTGACAGGTACAGTCACACAGATGGGCAGCTCCCATTGAACTGTATTCAGTCCTGCTCCATAATAAATTATATAGCCATTGAGGAGTCGCATGAGCCGCGCTAAAGTCTGAGAACAAAAGGATAGGGACCCTGTTTGAAAGCTGCTTCCCAGTTAGGTACTACAACCGAGTCCCAGAAACTTTAAGGCAGAGAGTTTCTTCAGCCCCAGAGAGAGTTTCTTCAGCCCCAGAGAGAGTTTCTTCAGCCCCAGAGAGAGTTTCTTCAGCCCCAGAGAGAGGTTCTTCAGCCCCAGAGAGAGTTNAGTCGTTTCTTCAGCCACAGAGAGAGTTTCTTCAGCCCCAGAGAGAGTTTCTTCAGCCCCAGAGAGAGTTTCTTCAGCCCCAGAGAGAGTTTCTTCAGCCCCAGAGAGACATAAGAGCTAAGTGAGACTGCTTAAAATAGCAGAATCACAGAGTAGTTGACTGTAGAAGGCATCTCTGGAAATAATCTAGTCCAAACCCCCTTGCCCAGGACCTCCGCAGAAAAGGACCCGAGAGTCCTGGCGGACACCAAGTTGAACACGAGTGAGCAAAGTGCCCTGGCAGCAAAGGCAGCTAAAGGTAGTGCAGGCTGCACGAGGAAGAGCGTTGCCAGCAGGTGGAGGGAGGTCATCCTTCCCCGCTACTCAGCATGGGTGGGCCACACCTGCAGTACTGTGTCCAGTTCTGGGCTCCCCAGCACGAGAGAGACACTGGAGAGATACTGGAGAGAGTTGAAGGAAGGGTCAGCTAAGATGACTGATGGACTATGGCATCTCTCCTGTGAGGAAAGGCTGAGAGAGCTGGGACTGTTCAGCCTGGAGAAGAGAAGGCTCCAGGGGAATTCTCAGGAATGTGTGCAGCTATCTGAAGGGAGGGTGCAAAGAAGATGAAGGCAGGCTCTTTTCAGCGGTGTCCTGTGACGGGACAAGAGGCAACTGGCACAAACCGAACCACACGAGGGTCCCTCTGAACATTGGGAAACACTTCATTTACCATGAGGGTGTCGGGGGAGTGGCACAAGTTGCCCAGAGAAGTTGTGGCACCTCCACCCTTGGAGATATTCAAAAGCCATCTGGACACGATCCTGGGGAACCATCTCTAGGGGGCCCTGCTTGAGCACAAGCAGGTTGAACAAGATGAGCTAACTCAATAGATCCCTTCTAGCCTCAACCATTATGTGATTCTGCGTTCAATTAAGCTTTGAGTATATCCAAGAATAGAGACTCCACAAGCTCTCTTGTCAACTTGTTCCAGTGTTTGATCAACCTCAGTAAAATTTTTTTCTTATGCTTAAACAGAATTTCCTGAATTTCAGATTGTGCCCACTGCATTTTATACTGTCACTGTGTACCACTGAGAAGCATCTGGCTCAGACTTCTTTACTCCCTCACATCAGTTATTTGAGAGCCTTCTTTTCCCAAGGCTCAGTAATCCCAGCTTTCTCAGCCTCTCCTAATATGTCAGATGCTCCGAGACCTTAATCAATTTCTCAGCCCTCACTAGACTTGCTGCAGTATGTCCATGTCTATGGTCCTACGGAGCCTCGGAACTGGGTGTAGTTCTCCAGCTGTGGTCTTCACCAGCATCGAGTAGAGGGGGAAGGATCACCTCCTTCAGCCTGCTGACAACGTTCTTCCTAATGCATCCCAGGACACTGCTGGCGTCCTCTGCCACAGGGGAATAATCCTGGCTCTTGGTCAAGTCATTGCCCACCAGGAGCCCATATCCTTCTTTGCAAAGCTGCTTTCCGTCTGTACTTCTGCATGAGATTATTCCTCCCCCAGGTACAAGGCTTAGCGTTTGTCTTTGTTAACTTCATGAGATCCTTAATGGCCTATTTCTCCAGCCTGCTGAGGTTCCTCTGAACAGCAGCACAACCATGTGGTGTATTGACTGCTCCTGCCTGTTCTGTATCATCTGCAAACTTAGAAAGGGTACAGTCTACCCCATTTTACAGGCCATTAGTGAGGACGGTAAATAGTATTGGCCCCAGTACTAATCCTTGGGGTACACTGCTAGCGACTGACCTCCAGCTGAACATCACAGTGCCAATCACAACCCTTTGAGGCTGGCAGTTTGGCTAGTTTTCAGTCTACCTCGCTGTCCACTTACTTAGCCCATGCCTCAGCAGTTTGTCTGAGGATATTATGGGATACAGTGTCAAGAGCCTCGCTGAAGTCAAGATAAATATCCATTCCTTTCCTCTCATCCACCAAGCCAGTCATTGTAGAAGGCTGTTAGACTGGTCAAGCATTATTTCCCCTTCAAAAATCAACACTAACCACTCCTAACCACTTTCCTGCCCTTCATATATTTGGTAATTGTTTCCAGAATTATTTGCTGCATCATCCTCCCTGAAACTGAGGCAAGACTGACAGACCTATAATTCCCTAGATTCTCTTTCACACCCTTCTTTACGATAGAAGCGACATTTGAGTGACATTCACTCCCCAGTCCCCAGGACCCTCCCCTGATCTCCCTCAACTTTTAGAGGCTGCCTAAGAGCGACCTCACAGTCACACAGGCCAGCTCCCTCAGCACTGAGGCTTGCCTCAGGTTTTTCAGCACTGAGAACGCACTCTGATTTGTTCTCATGCCTTTAACTGCTGTCATTAAACATGCTGAACGATGCAATACTCAGCTAAAGAGTGGCTTACAACAGTGAATTATGTATTGCTGCCCGACACCGAGTGTTTGTTTTCCACCTGCCAGCTCTGGCAGCGTAAGACTTACACTATCAATGAGGTCTGCTCCGGTACCTGATAATTTAACCGTGGTAAGATTTAAAAACCTTATGAGAACGCATAGCTACCATCTCCAAAAATAAACAAAAATTCAAACCTGACATTTATTCAGGACCTCAGTTTAAACTGCCAGGCCCTACTACAGATTCAGCTATCCAATTGCTTGTCGTGTACTACTACTACTCCAAACTATGTTTCAAAGGCCCTAAAAACAAATAAGTTTCTTCAACCTCTTACTGTAATTATGCAGTCTGAACTCTTCTAGGTCTTTTTACTCCCTACAGTGCAAAAGCTGTCTTATCTCCTCCTTCTCCTCGACAGGCCATCCAGCAGGTGCTGTTGGGTCATGTCACTGCATTTTGTACCCATGACATACAAGCACCTATGCATCCACCACAGTGCCCGAAATGTAATTTGTTTTAACTGTATAACTGCCTTGTTTGCATTTTTCCTGGATCCAAAAACATTCAACACCTTGTCTACCTTGCTGCATTTAAAACAAAACAAAACAAACATTCATTAAAGAGATGCAATAGTAATAACCATCTTTGTATCAGCATATTTTTCCCCTATTAACATACATGTCATTGTGATGATAATTGAGACAGTACTGGTTTTAAAAACTATTCTGTGCATTTTATAAGCAGCATACGTAAGCAGCCTGCACATGAAGTCCACTGAAGAGTTGGCTTGAAGTAAGAAACTAAGGTTAACCTTAGTTATAGAATCATTTAGGTTGGAAAAGACTCTTAAGATCATTGAGTCCAACCACAAACCTAACGCTGCCAAGTCCACCACTAAACTATATCCCTAAGCACCACGTCTACAAATGGTGTATGGTGGGATTCTCCACAGGGAAAGAAGCGTATGCTTACTTGATAGGTATTTATAAAACACAAATATCCACGTTATTTGGGCACTGACAATAGTAAAACGAGAAGGAAGAAGCACCTATNAGAACAGGGGAACTGCCTTCCGCTTTTGTTAGCGTTACAGAAAGCGAGGAGCAGCACAGGTATCATTTTTAAGTACTCTTTTAAGACTATTACTTTAGCATGATACGTACTGTTCACTTTATTGATGTTTCCCTGGATCTCAGCTTGAGTCAGAAGTTCTTCGTACACGTCTCTCTCTCTGTCTGAATTTTCTGAGGCAATCTGAGGACGAAATTTAAAAAAAAAACAACAAAAAAAANGAATCATTTAGGTTGGAAAAGACTCTTAAGATCATTGAGTCCAACCACAAACCTAACGCTGCCAAGTCCACCACTAAACTATATCCCTAAGCACCACGTCTACAAATGGTGTATGGTGGGATTCTCCACAGGGAAAGAAGCGTATGCTTACTTGATAGGTATTTATAAAACACAAATATCCACGTTATTTGGGCACTGACAATAGTAAAACGAGAAGGAAGAAGCACCTATATTATAATGGTTCTATACACACGAGTTAGTATTTTAATTATATATACATACATACATACAAGCAAGCATTATCCTGGTCTTTCATATGCAGAGACAAAAAAACCTGAATGATAAATATGCTTACTGTATGCTCCCCTCTCTTAGCATTAACTTTTTCAAACCAACACTAAGCTGTAATGCAGGTAATATAGCGAGTGATTAGTATACGGTGGTATGGTGAAAGGAGGGGATGGGAAAAAAAAACAACTCACAAAACAGGGTAATCTAGACCTTTCCATACCTCCTGTTTCTGTTGTCTATCACTCAAGAACTGCTTGAAATACCAGTCACAATTTTCTCGGAGCAATCCTCGGAGTCCCAGGGCTGGTGTTGCCAAAGCTTCGTACAGTGCTAATGCATCTCCTTGTTCCAAAGCTAGGTCAATCTGTGATATGGCTGCATGTGCTAGCAACAGTAAAGCAGAGTTTTTAGAGAAATATTAGATGAGGAAGTCCCATGGTTTATATAACCTACTGCTCAGAAAGAGGTACTCTTAGACCTGATGGATAGTAAGTCAGGTATGTAATCCGAATGGAAGCCTTCCAAAGTCAATTGCAAAGCAGTACTTGAAAAAAGGGCTGAAGGTTGAAAATGGCATGCATTACTCAAGACGAAGAACTGGGGGGGAGGGNCTAATCAGTGTTTCTACAGTTTCCTTTGCCCCCATAGATGTTCTCGTTGAAAAGCTCACAGAGGATAACTGTATATCTATATAGAGCCGTAATAGGCCATAGATAGGCTACCTCTACACATGCAAGAAGCAGCCCTAGAAGTAAATACATTTAAAGTAAGTATACTCAACACTCTGATACAGACAGCCTAGAAGCACCTTATTTCAATGTAACGGTTCTATATGAACACACAGTAGAGCTCCAGAACATAAAAAGCAGTACACACAGCTAGGCTTTGATATACAGCATTCTAAAACAACACCGACTCCTTCCAAGAGCACCAGTCAGCTTTGCTCAACATTTCATTGTTAGGAAAACATGACTATGTTGTGTGAAAAGAGATGGATAGCATTCCCAACATATAAAGGCTGACATGAATTCTGTATCTATGCAGCCCATAGTTCAGACAGCTAAACAGAGTAACACAGTTAACTGCTGCCTGTCTTCTACAATAGAAAGACAGGTTACTGAGCAACATATTAGAATACCACCGGGAGTAAATCCACCTAACACTATATATACAGGACTGTAACACATTCTGTGAACTCCCCACAGTTTATACCGCAATACAAAATTGCAATGCATGCAAACAGATCGTTTCAAAGAAGAATTGATCTACCCTATTTTTAGCATTCTCCATTTTGTCTTGCTTTGCTCTGTAGAGTGTGTCTTGGTAAGTGGATTCCAGTTGATCATCAAGATTTATTAGCATGGCATTAGGGTTCTTCATTGCCATAAGAGTGTCGGCTGGAACCTGACGGTCGATTGCTTCATTAATGGCAATGACAGCAGCATGTACTGAAAAACAAGTCGCAGTCTGCTAGTTAGTCCCAAACACAACAGTTCTGTTACAAAATGAGAACTTAACTGGAAGGAGCAGAAGAATTATCTGGAAATTAACTGGAAAGCAGAATTATCAAAGTCCCTCTCATTCCATCGTGGCTTTGTGTTCTTGACAAAAAATGGCTGCCTACTTCCTAGTCAAATCATCATGTTCCAGAAAGAAAAGAAAAAAAAACATACACAAGGGAAAGAAGAAAACCGTCTTCCCAGTCTTCCAAAAGGCCTATCAAAAGGACTGTACTGTCTTACAACAGGGCATTTAAGAAAAAAAAAAGCAACCTAATCTGCTGATTTGAATAATCACATAAAACAAAACTCCATTTTTCCTTACATGCTGCTTCATCCACAGAAAGTTCATTTGCAAGAATTCCTCCAATCTTACTGAAGGCAGGCATCTGAATACCATACTTCTCCAGTTCAAGCCTCATATTACTGATTTCCTCCTCTGAAACGTACATAAAAACAGTGTTATGCAGCCTTAAATACATTAGGAATCAACATTGCTATACCAACCACTGCTACAAAAAAAATTTAGGATAACTACAATACATTACAATTACTGTTTAAATGATACTTTGAATACAACTCAGTAAGCGAAACAAAATAAATGAACACCGATAGATATTTTGCACATTTTCCCAAAATCTACATGTCTCCCAGAAACTCACATGGGAATATTCTGTATACTGTCTCACTAGACAACAACACAGGACTCTCATGAGGAGCTGGAAACAGACTCCATCATTCTGAGGTTCCTCAACTGCGACTGCCAACAGGTCAGGAAAATGCTCGGGCAGTGTTTTATAGCATTCTTTTATCCCCACAGAGAGACTATGGTGGGAAAAACAAATGGAGGATATCGAGGCAGGCTGTTGCTAAATACCATACAACTCAAAAAGAGAATTGATAGTTTAGTATTTTATAGGTACAATCAACAACTGTTTTACAGGAAAATAAAGTTTATACACCTTTTAAATCAGATGCGCACCCTCAGGCGCGAACCTCACTAATGCAAAACACAGAATTTGACGCTTTTGCAAAAATCAAGGAACCGAAACGTTGAGGAGGCATGCGGACATGAGACTTTGTGCTGGCATCTCCTGCAGCAGACCAGCTGGCAAACTCACTCTTCTGGCCAAACTGAAACCTCTCTCAAGGGGACGGTGGCAAGGTTTAAGTATCTTACAACAGTGGCAAAAAAGTTAAGGGGCTGCAATTTGCGAAAGTAATGATTAGTGAACCAATGGCTATTTAACAGCCTGGCTCAGAAGCACCCAATTCAAACCTTTTTCTTGAATTACTAGAACTCCTCACAGCCATTAATTTTGAATTTAATTTGCATTTAGGATATCAACAGTAACAATCCTTCAACTGATCTATATGATGTCTATGAGATAAAGGCATCACGTATCAGCACTTTTTTTTTTTCCTCTTTACCTGTGAAGTCCACCTTCCCATATAAATCCTGAATCTGGGGGGCAAGACCCAGTTTGAACAGGTACAGGCTAGAAAAGAAAATAAGTAAATAATCAGAACTAGTTCTTTTTCCTTGTGGTTCAGACAATGAAACAGATAATTTCAGGAGAGAGACATGCAACGAGCCACTCGGGTAAGTCAACGTAACAGGTCATAATCACCAAGAGGGCGAGCTGACTCCTCTCATCCCCCCTCCTCAGCTGCACATAACTGGTCCACCACTCTGAAGTCTTCACAGAATCACAGAATGGTCAAGGCTAGAAGTGCACTCTCAAGTTCATCTTGTTCAAGCTCCCTCCTCAAACAAGATCACATAGGACCAGGTTCGTGTCTAGATGGCTTTTGAATATCTCCAAGGGTGGAGGCGCCACAACTTCTCTGGGCAACTTGTGCCACTCCCCCGACACCCTCACGGTAAATGAAGTGTTTCCCAATGTTCAGAGGGACCCTCGTGTGGTTCGGTTTGTGCCAGTTGCCTCTTGTCCCGTCATGGGACACCGCTGAAAAGAGCCTGCCTTCATCTTCTTTGCACCCTCCCTTCAGATAGCTGCACACATTCCTGAGAATTCCCCTGGAGCCTTCTCTTCTCCAGGCTGAACAGTCCCAGCTCTCTCAGCCTTTCCTCACAGGAGAGATGCCATAGTCCATCAGTCATCTTAGCTGACCCTTCCTTCAACTCTCTCCAGTATCTCTCCAGAGTCTCTCTCGTGCTGGGGAGCCCAGAACCGGACACAGTACTGCAGGTGTGGCCCACCCATGCTGAGTAGGGGGGAAGTATTCACTATGCTGATTTGACTTACTAAAAATGGTGTTAATGTATTCTCTTGGAGCCTGACAAGAAATGGAACTGCTACAAAGCAGGGATGAATCCATACATCTAAGGACAAATGGGACTGGGGAAAGAGAGGCAACTCCTCTCTTTTTTGCCTGTCTTGCCAGCTCAGCACAGATCATGGAAACATACCCTCTATTAAAATACCTGATGATACAGGAACATTAAAAATAAACTATTAATAAAGTAAATATCCATTTCTCCAGTAAACTCAGTTTTAACGTGACTGGAAAATAGAAGGTAAGCAATTCCACCTTTTCACAGGACCTCACCACATCACGTCTAAATCTCCAACCTTATTAAATCTAAGCAGATCTTTTTTACAAAACAGAACGCAAACACCAGGCAGGAACATTTCCAACCTATGGACTGTCAACAAAACCGCATTCTAGATCTTTATTTCTTAACTGGAATATACTTCGGCACTAAGCCTGAAAAAAGAACAAGTTTTTATAAAACATCCTTTTCCATATTTATATTTACATATCAGAATTTCTCTTCTTCCCTGATAAGTACAATTATTTAAATGATAAAACTTTGAGGAGGCTGCCTTTGCAGAGAAACTGGCTACGGAACATTTCCACCAAAAAGGTTAACAACTGAAAAAAAATTCAGTAGTATGAAAAAGGTATTATTAGATGAAAGATTACAGCTTCTACAGCATCTATTTGCATCTTATTAATTTTCTTCCCTGATTTAATTTTCTTTTCATCAAGTTTGCTGATGACCCCAAGCTGGAAGGAGCAGCTGATATGCCGGAAGGCTGTGCTGCCATCCTGCAAGCCCTGGACAGGCTGGAGAGCTGGGCCGAGGGGAACCTCATGGGATTCAACAGGAGCAAGTGCAAGGTCGTGCACCTGGGGAGGAACAACCCCAGGCACTGGTACAGGTTGGGGGCTGACCTGCTGGGAAGCGGCTCCGCTGAGAAGGACCCGAGAGTGCTGGTGGACAGCAAGTGACCCTGAGCCTGCACTGTGCCCTCAGGGCCAAGAAGGGCAGCGGTGTTCTGGGCTGCATGAAAAGGAGTGTGGGCAGCAGGGCGAGGGAGGCCATCCTGCCCCTCTGCTCTGCCCTGGGGAGGCCGCAGCTGGAGTGCTGTGTCCAGTGCTGGGCCCCCAGTTCCAGAAGGACAGGGTTAGGAGCAAGGCCAGCGGAGAGCCACAAGGACGATCGAGGGGCTGGAGCATCTCTTTTATGGGGAAAGGCTGAGAGACCTGGGACTGTTCAGCCTGGAGAAGAGAAGACTGAGCAGGGACCTTATCGACATTTATATGTATCTGAAGGGCGGGTGTCAAGAGGATGGGATTAGACTCTTTTCAATGGCGCCCGATGACAGGACAAGGGGCAATGGGCACAAGCTGGAACACGGGAAGTTCCACTTAAATACGAGGAAAAACTCCTTTGCTGTGCGGGTGCCAGAGCAGCGGCCCAGGCTGCCCAGCGAGGCTGTGGAGTCTCCTTCCCTGGAGACATTCACACCCCGCCTGGACGCGGTCCTGTGCCCCCTGCTCTGGGTGTGCTGCTCACGCAGGGGGCTGGACGGGGGGAGCTCCAGAGGTCCCTTCCAACACCTACCATGATCTAGAAAGAGTACACCAACGGCAAACTTAATTTTCTTGGGAAGCTTGGTAATTGTCCAGAATTCAGACTCTGCCGGGGCAGGGGGCGGGAACGCCAGGATATAACAAAGAACACGCAATATGAATATATGCCAGCCAACTCCTGGCACAAAATAGCTACAGTAACTATCACAAAGCTGCCAGCAAGGGAGGAATTTTGCCACAACCTACACAGAAAGGAGCATTGGTCTTGATAGCGGCAGCATACCCCACCACAGATCTACTCCTCGCTGCTCTGTAAACTCCAAATGACTTATTCTACAGAGGTAACTCATTTTAGATCTGAAGTTGGGATCAAGCTCACTTCTATAAATAATAATCTGCAGCAATCCAAAATATCAGATAACATTCAGATAAATGCAATCACCTAGTAAATTCTACAAAACTAATCATTTTTAAATAAAGATCTCAACAAGTTGCAAAAGGCACACTTGCATTCAAACCAGCTAGCTGGGGGAGGGGACGGGACACGACCACAAACACACCCCCCAAAAAAAAAAAAAACAAGCGCAAACTCAAAACACACATGCAACATGCTATCTTGTCAAATGGAAGATCAAAGCATCAACAAATTAATCGTCCCAATTTTCTCAAGAACCGGGATTATCCTACTCAGATCTATGTGAGATTTTTGAAATTTAAGAGACCTTTCAACAACAGTTCCTGCTTGATCACTTACTGTGGTCATCAATATACACATACTGCAGTGCAATGCTGTGACCACACTGACTTTCATTCAGCGATCTGACCGATCCCTAGATAAACTGGTATTTTTCTCTCACAAACACCTTTTAGGGCTTCAGGCTTTCCTTTAAGCCCCAAAATGTTCAGCTCTGCCTCAGACAGTAGAGAGGGAGGGTGAAAACTGGGATGGGAAGGTAGTAATCACAACACACTTGACTGGGCTTTTTTTTCTTTGGCATCTGATTTGGCCACTGCCCAAGGCAAAATACTGGGTTCACGGATCTTTGCTCTGACCTGGCAAGATTTTTCTGCTAGAAAAATTCATCCTCATCCACCCTTCAGTTCATCTCCCTCCCCTCTCGCCTTTCGGCTTTGCAGAAAGATTTCAGAAGCAATTAGATTTCTGCCTAGCGTGCCTTACCTGAGTGCATGAATACAATAGATACAGCGTGGCATGTTCTTGCGGTCATAGATATCTGTAGTTTCTGGGTAGAATATCTGAAAATAAAACAACGTTAGCAGTCCGAGTTATACTCGCTCTATATAGCCAAATCACTTAACTGTGTTAAGCCCAATTCTCCTGCAATACACTAACGAAACGGCCCACAGAACAACACTCTTCGAGCTTCTCTGCCCTGGCCCAACATTTCTCCTACTTGAGGCACCAATCCTTCCTTTTGTTTCTACCACCCAAAACAGGGCTCCCCTTTTCCTGCCCACGTTCTACACACACGGATGAGCACACTTTCTTTTGTGTGCCCACTGAGATGCTGGGTTATAAGGTATTAGCGAGGACCTTGGTGAAAGCCAAGAGATGGAAAAAAAAAAATACTTACAGGAGAAGAGAGAAAAGAGGAGTTTGCTTGGTCTAAATGGGGTTGAGAAGCAAGAAAAGAAACAGTGACAAAGGGATACCGAGACCAGCACTGAGATGCTCTGCATACTACGTTTTCGGTTAGCTGGACTCAAAAGCTTTCGCACAGTTTCAATTTAAAAGCTCTTCAAAGTTTAACACAAAGGCTAATACTGGAAGCGTCAATTCATTCAGAAGTGCTGACAAGGAACGTTACTTTCTATTTATCAGAAGGTTCCTTGCCGTTGCCTACGAGCATAAAACAGCATTGCTCTTTCTGTAAAGGCAAGAGCAACTGAAGGACCGTCACAATTCCACAGCGTCAGTTCCCTGGCTCTTCTTAAAAGAAATTGTGCTTTAATACTTAAGGCACCAATCTCTCTTTGTCAATGTACTGGACCCCAGCCCAGTTTCTTTAACATCTCCTCACACATTTATTTCCCCCCCAAAACCCACTTACATCTGAAAATCTTGCCTCATAATAAGTGCCTGATTGCCGGCACTTAACTTCTCTCTGTCTAGCTCCCTCCTCATTTATTTTCACCCAACAACTGTAACAGCATATTTCAGTACTTCCTAGTTCCAAATTTGTTCCTGTAAGATCATCTTAAATCCCGGCAAGGCTCAACTAGTAAATCTCAACAAGTTATTTGAAAAACTTTGCTGAAAATAAAGCATTCAATTTGCAAGCACATATGCAAAGAAAACAGATCAGATTAGATCACGGATGCAACTTGACTATCAGCACAACGCTATCACAGTTTCATATATTTTCAGTGTTTATTAGCTCGGACAAGTTTATCTGGCCATTCTCCTAGTGACGCCAATAATTTATATTTGATTAAGCTACACCAGGAACATTTCAAGTTGACGCAAAAATTTCATAGGGAAGCGTGAAGAAACGGAGAACTTAGTGTTTTCTGTTGCGCTGCTTCTTTTAGCATAGATTTCTAAAAAAACATCCACAATCAAAATGTAGCTCAGATATTGCTCAAAAGAATGCACGGCAAGAACAACGTAATGCAGAAGTTATGCAATATTAGTGATATTAAGGATATGGTACAGAAGGAGGAATTATTTTGCTCCTAATCATTCTCACACACATAGCAGAATGAAATCTTTCAGCAAATTTTAGGAGAGAATTTCTACAGGGACACAAATCTAGAAAACGAAGAATTAACTAGATGAAATCTGCTGATTTTTGTACAACAGCAAACGCTTCCACAGAACATAAAGCTTTTCTAAGATTATTTCTTTGTCTGAACATACAACATAGAAATTACCTTGGGGAGACCAATCTCAGCCATGGCATTCAGCCACTGGATTACATTATCTGTGTGCCGGAAGTGGAGACCAGTTGCCTGAAATAAAAACAGGAAGGAACAAGGAGGAGGGCAGTAAGAAACAAAACATCACAGCTGCCAAGAACAGCAGGAGGTTCATTAAGACAGACAGTGAAAACAGTACTCTTACAGAAAAGAGCTCAGAAGTCTTCTATATATGATTATATTAACTGTTTATGACAAGTTCTTTCACATGAGTCCAGGCTCAGATGTAAAGCGGAGTCCAGCCCCCTCCCTCACTGAACCAATGTTCCAGAGTAAAGGTGGAGTTTCTCAGGTAATACTAACAGAAACTAACTTTCTGCATATTTGCTCACAATATCTCCGTGTGCATATTTTCCTATTTTAGATGTCTACCTAAAGCAGTGTCTATGCCCAAGATCTCTCACCTTATATCTAGTCTGTTCTCTATCATAGATTTTCTTCACAGAAACCACTTTAGGGGAGAAGAAATTTCCAAGTTTAGCCAGGTAAACTCCATTTCTCAATCCTTCTTCCAGCTCTGTTGTGGGAGGCAGCTCCTCATTCAGGCAGGCCTCCATCCATCTGGAAGTGCAAGAAGAACAAAGTTGGTCACATGACTAAATTTCCAATTTGTGAACGCAACCCCACGCTAAACAAGTTTCATGCCGCTACTGCCGTCATGCTGTAGCACACTGTTTACTTAGCATTAGGGGTCAAAAGTAGGTATAGCACTACCACACCATCTGTGTCATTAAAATGCTAGTCAGTAACACTTCAGACAAAATATTAAGAAGTACAGAGTCCAGTAGCCAGAGTTTCACAAGTAATTAAGATACCATCTCACCATCATGTTTCTCCTTCAGCCCCTGATTTAACTGGTACTGGTCTAGACACAGTGGCCAACCTGTCCTTTTAACTAACTTAAATCTTCCTCCTGAGTACAGGCTTATCTCACAAGCATTTCTTTACTCTCATTAAGTATCTGCCAGTCATTTCGTGACTTTGTACCACTTATTCAAGCTCTTTTAGGTGATCTCATAGAGAGGCCCTACAATGCAGTCATCAAGTCCAGCCTTCCCGACCCGTGTATTTTCTCTTTCTCTCGCCCAACTATACATTTCAAAAACAGGGGGGAAAAAAGACTGGAACAGGCATTCCTCTCCTCCTAATAACCAATTCTCCCTTATCTTGTTTCCTTTCATCTCATTTAAGAGCATCACAGATCCTCACGAGAAAAACAAAGATTACAACAGCAAATATTTTGAAAAGTCACCGTTCTCAAAACGGAAGTGCACCTTGATATTTCTTCTGTACAGAGCCACCAGAGGCTGTATACTGCAAGCTCAGCTATGCAGTTTCTTCCAAAGATGACATAGTCCCTGGCTGTTCTGTTCTCTGAAAAAGGGAGCTGCACAACCACAGGCCACTTGCTAAAGCTTTTTCCTTAGATCATGCCTCACTTGCAGCTAAACTCTAAAGCTCTTACAGGACAGACGAGCCTCGGATCAATAAACACAGAAACGTGGCTTCCAAGACAATAATGGCTGAGAATAGCAGTAGCCTACATTATGAAACAGAGCTGACAGTGTAACATAAGCAAGGTTAATAATTTGACTCACGGGGATGATGAATCCACATCACTGGGACTGATCTTAGAGACAGGCAAGTAGAAGATTCTGCTTGAACCCAATGAACAAAATTGTAATATTCTAAATACTGTTTCAGATGCATGCATAACTGTAAACTATTTAGCTCCATATTAATCCAGGCAAAATAACAGGAAAACATGGTACTGGATGCAAGCGATAACAGATTAAATTAATAACTGTAGTAAATTAAAAGAATTTCACAGATTATCAGTCCTGTAAAACACACCTGGGAAAACTATGTGGCTCTGTCGACCAACTGAAACTGCAGACTTTTCACGTCTGCAAGGTGCAAGGCTTCATGCCTCGTAATATTCTGCTTAAAATCAAGCGCTGTACATACATACAAAAAATAGCTCGTATATACTAAGAACTAACAGACACCTCCAAGCAGAGTTTTCATGGGGATTCACTAAACGGTGCCACTTCTAATGCATTTGGCATAGATGCGTGCTACGCCCCCCTCTTTCGGTTTTCCAGGAAGTAAACATGAAAATTGAGGCTGACAAAGTCAAAGAATTATCGGATGTTGTGGTTTAACCCAGGTAGCGACTAAGGAAGACACGGCCACTCACTCACACCCCCTGGTGGGATGGGGGAGAGAATCAGAAGGGTAAAAGTGAGAAGACTCGTGGGTTGAGATAAGAACAGCTTAATAAATAAATAAATAAGTTTTTAGGAACTGAATATACAAAGCAAGGGATGCGCGATGCAATTGCTTACAACCCACCAGCCAATGCCCAGCCAGTCCCTGAGCAGCGACCCCCCCCGGCGAGCTTTCCCCTAGTTTACATACTGAACATGACTGTCATATGGTATGGAATACCCCTTCGGCCAGTTTGGCTCAGCTGTCCTGGCTGTGCCCCCTCCCAGCTTCTTATGCACCCCAGCCTTCTCAGTCGGTAGAGCATGAGAAGATGAAAAGTCCTTGATTTAGTGTAAGCATTACTTAGCAACGCCTGAAACATCAGTGTGTTATCAACATTATTCTCACACTAAATCCAAAACACAGTACTATACCAGCTACCAGGAAGAAAATTAACTCTACCCTAGCCGAAACCAGGACAGAGGATAACAGCAATAATAGTGTAACTGTAACCTATAATTAGCACACAGGTGGTCACAGCTTGAGTAAAAGCAGGACTGTTCAGATAACCTAGACATTAGACATGGTTAAATATTAGGACACTGATCTAGCTTATCTACAGACTGGGGATTGTGTCCTAAAAGACAACTATGACACTGAAAAACGTGTAATTGAGTACAGCAGATATAATGTATTCAAAGTTTAAAGCTGTAAGATCTAATGTTATCGTGGGGTGTACAGAAAGGGGAATGGTAAAGTCAGGCACTACTGTTCTTTTGCATACGACAATAACGAGACTAACCTTGTCACTGCATTTTTTGCAAACTGGAGAGCAAGAATAAGATAGAAAAGAAGCTTTTCATTAGCTTCACAGCGAGAAGTCTGAACGACGCAGCGCATTCAGTTTGCTGAAATAAATCCTGAGAAGCAGCCTGGTGCTCTGACAGTCCTTTGGTAGCAG
>VZTV01121053.1:0-16336 GCA_013400875.1 Anhinga rufa
CCCCCTTTTGCTCCCACTGGCCCATTTTGACCCAAGCAGACAAAGAGCTGAAGATCTCAGAGGTTATACTTGCACAAGCTTTATGAATCTGTGAGGAACAATTAAGGGAATGAAATGCAATATTAGCATCATATTTCCACACCCCTCTTAAAAAGATGCAGAAGTAACTGCTTACCCCTTATGAGAGGAAGCTACCATCTCATTNAGCTACCATCTCATTGATGGACAGAGCTGGTTCTGTCCACCCACAATACGTGTCACTTGCCCACTTGACAGCTACAGCTTTTGAAAGGGAAGAGGTGTTGGGGGACAAAGATGAGTTCGGGGATCACTGAAGAAGTTATAGAGCACAATTTTGCAGGAAACCAGACTTTGCCAGTCCTGCATGTTATAGAACAGTTGGATTGATCTATACCTAAAATAGTCTACTCTTTTCCATGCAGTCACTTGACTTTCTTCAACTGATAAATAAGATTAACTGTAATGACTGCAAATATATGGATTTCATCCTTCCTGCTTCTTAGTTANAGCAACAGCAGAGTTTCCTGAAAGTATTGGTAAGAACATGGCATCTTGCTCTTCGCGAAGGGCCAGATTGTGCTGACTTGACTTCTGTTTATTAGCATGGTGCCTGACAAGTCATACTTACAGCAGTGTAGCTGTAAGCAGTCTTGAGATTCACTGCTGCTTGTATGACAACACTGCAAAGACTGTCATTGTCATGTGTGACCTGTGCAAAGCCACTGTCAACGGGTTTTTTTGGTGTGCTGACCTGCATGTGTAATATCTTGTAGGATAAAATACTCCTGCCATGGCCTTTCAGTAAAATATCTATTATGATTTTTCAAATCAAATTACAGATTGTACATAAGCATTCTCATTACATATTTATCTTGTGAGATGCATTTTCATTCACATAAAAACTTAGTCTTTCTGAACCCTTAAGTGTCCTTACCTGTAGTATCTAATGTTAGCCTTACCATTTATTAAATGATGTGGTTTTTTCCCCTTTTGTTTGTGTATGGATCACAAGTGTAGAAGAGGTCCTTATCTCCCCAGTGGTACAAGCTGAACAGAGACTATGAAGGGGTCTGCCGTGGATACTTTTGAAATGGGAGGTTTTTCCCTTGCAGTAGTTTGCAGTACAGATGTACCTGCACAGATGTTGCCAGCAGAGTGAGCCCCATACTGTCCCACAAACACCCGGGGCAGCAGATCATATGCCAGGGCAAAAGGGTGCGAGTGATTAAGACAATATGTGATTTGACTGTCCTCACCTGGTAATCAGTCTCTAGAGAAGGATACACAGTTTGTTTTACCCTGAAGTGGTGCTGAGCCCATGTCAGGGAGCAAGGAGATGTTACTGGCACGGTGACAAATCCCTGTGCCTCCTATGAACACTGTGAAACCTGAATGCGCTCTGTGCTCTGCTTCTGCAGCTCTAACATATTGTTGGACTTGGGTTGTCTAATGTGAGCTTTTAAAGCCACTGGTAAACAAAATTGTAACAATTACGTGTACAAACCAGTGGGCTAGGACTGCGAAGGAAAAGCCGTGGAAGCATGGAGGATCATTAATTTTTCCCATGGTGTTTGACTCAGCATGTGATCTTTTGGCCAGGAAAATACTTGAAGCAGTGCAGTTAGTAACACTTCTCCCAGAGGCTGTCATAACCATGCTTTAGACACCGAGTCACAGATGTTTACTAAATCATCATCACACACCCTGGTTTCTAAGAATTACAGAGAGATGGGTTCAGCAAGACTCATTTCGTGAATGGCCCTTTCTGATAGCAGACACCCCGTGTATAAATTCTCCCCGTACATTTTCCTGCAGTTCAAATTACAGTGCTTGATTAATTGATTTGACTGAAGAGAATGCACCAAGTAAAGTTCAAATGGAAAGAGTAAGCAGCTGGACACATGTTCACTTTCTTTCACAGTCTTGTTAGTTAATTTTGGCTGATGATTTCATGCAAACTGTGGTACTGAAGTGTATTCACAGCACTGTCTCACTGAATATAGATAATGTTCCCGAGCTGTTGGAAGTGTGAAATACATTTCATATAGGGCCAAATTCTCATCCTGTTGATATCTGTGGGAGAATAGCTGGGCTTTCAGGGGATCGGTATTTGGCCCTTGATGTCCTCTTTGAAAGTTTTGGTGTGATTGTTTTTTTTCAATTTTCAACTAGAAATGGACATTCAGAAAACATCCAATGCATCAGAAGTGTACTTTTCTTGCATATTTAAAATTCCTCTCAACAGAATAATTTTAGCAAGCTTGTTGGATGAGTTTTCTAAATCATTCAGACACAACGCTTTAAAATTGTGGACTGTGCACTTTAAAGGAAGCTGATATAATTGAATTTCAAAGGAGTAGGAGATTTGCTGCCTTTTTGTACTGTAAGCAAGCTTCCTTCTAGAAGTCCCAAACCTAAAGCTGGCAAAGCCTGTGATATATCCATGATAGCTCTTTGCTTTGAGTTTTTATTGTGTGCCATCAATAGGCAGAAACAGACTTTACTGAATTCAGAATACTGACTAGCCCTGAAGTCTTATAGTGGTATTTTATATCCTTTCCCCCGGCAAAACTTTGCATTCAGTGCAACTCACTAGTAAATGAAAATAATCTTCTTCATCAGGAAAGGTTTAGACATTTCTACAAATTAATTATTATTCTTTCCTAACATGCAAGAATAATACCTGTGTAGTACTAGCCCATAGCCACGTTCCAGGGGGCTAAGCTAGCCGCTGTCAGGAGGATGAAGTAAAAATTCCCCTTTCCTAAGGGAAAAGGTGGTGTTGCAGAGTGTCACTGTGAGATTGAGCGAGCAAGCAGTGGGCTGCCAGGGACACCCAGTCTGTCACACTGCTGCTACTCTGCCTGCAGAGAGAGACAGGGACACGTGGAAAATGGTTGGTCTCTTCCCCGCGTGCATTGCATGAAACCTGTGTGAAACAGTATCAGTATC
This sequence comes from Anhinga rufa, assembly GCA_013400875.1. NCBI lineage: Eukaryota > Metazoa > Chordata > Aves > Suliformes > Anhingidae > Anhinga > Anhinga rufa. Next base: position 2,974 of record VZTV01121053.1, read on the forward strand.
AACTACTGATCTCAAGGAAGGTGACAAGGTCTGAGTGAAGAGTTTTAAAAAACAAATAAAGCAGCAGAGGCCAGAGAAGCAGCTGTGGGTCCTCTAATCATGCTCCAAAACTGTCAACCTGCCATTCAGCTGCATGAAATGCATTTTCCCTCCAGTCTTACCAAGTTTGCCTTCACCGTCAGAGACTGTATTCCTTCCTGGGCACTTCCTGTGGAAAGATGAAGGCCACTTCTGCTCTTACAGCAGAGTACAACTTAAGGTTCACCTTCAGAAATGAAATGTGGTGAAAGAGGTTTAGTAGACCTGCCCTAAATTAATGGCTAAGTTAGAGTTTACCTTGGTGAAATTTTAGCAAATAACATATTATCACATTCCCCTCAGTGTCTCTCTCTCCAGCCTGGTCTTTGATGACAACACAAATGCAGATTGGCTTTGTAGATCAGCAAAACAGTTAACAAAAACGGTTCTTCTTTCTAAACAAGTAGTACAAGATACTGTGTAACACTCTCTGTGTCAGGGAATTGCAGCGCAGCTGATGTGATAACTGCTCGGAAGGGGTCTTCCTGAAGATGTTTCTCACTTTTTACTACATTTTCATGTCTTGTGACAGGAATGGTCAACAGGGATGGGAAGGTTTAGACTTCACTTTAACATATTTTCTTTGGTTGCAAAGGAGAAAAATCTCCAGCTTCTCAAAGGGTAGGAATTTAATAAAAACTTCTCAATGTGAATTTTGGATGCATGAAAATAGCTGATGAATCAATCTTGAAAAAGCCCACCTTCTGCACTGTCATCACCGCAGCCACATGTGAACTGCACTGTGGACTTCAATCAGCCCACCTCTGGGTATTAGGGAGTCCTACAGTTATACAGAGTAGGTACAGGGACGTCACATTTAGGGTACTACTGCACCTTTCCTATAGGGTTGGGTGTCTCCAGAAGGCAGTTCATAGCAGCCCAAGGCTGAACCTGGTCTAGTCCTCAATAGGAAAGTGTAATACATTAAGATAAAGAAATTAGGAGTTTGTATCTGATGTAGTGTGTTACTCTAGATTTCACTCCTAAGCTGGGTTTCAAAAATCATTGAGAACCTTCTTTAAAACACCTGAGCACTTTCAGTGGAGCTGAGAAGTGCATGCTGGGTGTAGGCAGTGGATCAACCCTTCCTCCCACAGACCACAATGCCGCGGGAGGACTGGCAGCAACAAAAAAGGTAGTGTCAACCTGTACAGATTGATTCAAGGGAGATTTGACCTCTTTAAGTACTAGAAAAGGGAAACCAAAACTCAAACATAGCATGCTTGTTAGTCTTTGTGTCAGATCAAATAATACACGCCTCTATAGATCGAAGTGTATTAATGGATTTGTGTGGTTAAAAAGGAAAAAAATTTTTAAAAGGATGACTAAAATATGTACATGTAGCTTGACAGTATATTTTCTTTTTGGAAAATCTGGAATAAAAGCAACATCTATGCACACTAAGCAGATGTTTATGATTAGTTCTTAGTTAACATCACCCAGCTGGCCATGGATGGCTTTATGGAGGGGAAAGCATTTGAGGATGTCACGTGGTTATATAAATCAAGAACATGGCCGTCATGATACCGGGGCAAAAGTGCTATATTGCCCATTTTAGGTAACTCTTTCAAATCATATCATAGGACAGTGAAGTAGACTGTTGTCACCAACACTGTATTTCCAGTTTCCTGTAATGATACGATGCATATCTCTATGCATTGAAGTTCATTCTGAGGACTAGATATAGACATGCATATGTATCTATATCTGTAAACATATTTTGTCAGATTTGAGGAAATCAATAGGTAATAAAAATTAGAGGTGTTCTTCTAATTGTATTTTGATAAACTATTAGTTTAGAACATACATAATTGTAAATACACTGGCTTGAATATAATCTACTACTGGTAATGCATAATTTTGTTAATATTTCTTTTGATATTTTCTTTATGGGTCAAGAGATGGACTATGATATTTTAGAAATACGAAGTATTCATCAGGACCTTAAAATGTTTTCCCATTTACAGAAAACATGCCTTTATAGGAAGATTATCTACTGATTGCATGGGCAACCATCTCATATAGGGATGTAAATAATAATTTTGTGCACAATTTATCTGCCTTATCCCCAGTCATAAAGTTGTTATGAAGTAGGGCATATTTGCAGAAATAAACAAAGTATTTAGCTCCTAGTTAATAAAAACTTATAAAGCCAAAACCGGTCCTACTGGGTGAGAAGGATGAATGCATCTGTGTCACTTGTTTCTTGATGAAGTTTTATTCTTTGTTCAAAAGAGTTTTGTAAATTTTCACTCTATATTATAAAGTATATAAATGTGGGTGATGCTAATTCCAACTTGTGGAATAAAAGTCTCTTGATTTAACCCAATTAAGGTTTGTCAGGCTTTTCATGTAGGTTTCATCCTGTGCTTGGCCCTTCTCTTTTCAGATGAGTCATTGACTCAGTTTCCACATCTATTAAACAAGAATAATGATATTTAATTTGAAAATAAAGTGAGTTGTTATAACGAAAGCTATTGTAAGCATGTGATACGTTGTTCAGTTGAGATATTCAGAGAAAGGGAAAGGGGCAGAAGGGTCTGTAGCTAAGTTTTCTTCCACAACTCCTTGTATCTCGGTTTCTTTGGAGAAAGTCTGAAGGAGAGCACTCATCCAGAAATCAGAATCAAGGCTACTTAGCTTCCTCCATGACCAACCATGGCTCTAGTATTTGGAATTTGTTCCTTTCTGAGGTGTCTTTCTAGTATGTTAGTATTAAACATGTTCTGAAAATATTCGAAGAGGTTGTTATGGGAATCTAATTTAAATAAAGCACTTTGAACATTTCCTTTTTAGAACTGAACTTTTAAAAGATCAAAGAAAAATGGGAGGGGGCAGCATTTTCCTTTATTAAGAGATGGACTTTATTTTTTTATATCTGTTTTCCATTCCCTAAACTTCACAAACACTCAGTCACTTCACTGTGTCGTTTTACAAACTTGGATGCAGAATTGAAGTGGAGGGGCTTTGGAAGAGAAGAGACTTCTGGCAAAACGAACTCAACAAGCAGCCGCGGAGTTTCCCAGAGCCCTTGGTTGTTGCTGCTGTGAGCATGGGTGTACACGGGAGCAGGGCTGGTGTGAGCTGCTCGGGTAACCCCATGGGTGTGCAGAGGAGCAGCTTTGCAGGGGCTCGGAGTTCAGCCCCAGCTGCACTGCACTTAACACTGGTAATCTCAAACAGCTCCTGCTGCCGAATTGTTCCTCGATGCAATGTGTTATTTCCTTTACCTACACATTTGTCAGGAAGGTGCTTCCTGCTCAAAGATGTTTCACAGCAACTCTCTCTGCAAGGGGTGACATCTGAGTTTGACACAAGTGCAGGCTTCCTTTGCTCATATGTAAAAAGGACATGTCTCTTGCCTTTCTGAAAGCATGGTGCATCTAAGCCCACTAATGGGACATTTTTGAGTGGTTGGGCATGCAGCTAGTGCAGTGAGCAACAGCTCTACACCTACATGTCCCACAACTGATAAAAGAAAAAAATTGAGTGTTTCTTCCTTGGTTTTTAACATTTCTCCATCTGTTTGAAGTGTTTTGATTAGCTTGTAATTCAGTAACATCCTCAAGTAATATCTTCAGTATAAATGTGCCTTCCATTAAGGTGCTAGAATGATGTGTTTACCTGAACATTACTCAGGACCACTGGGCTACAGAGCTGCCCAGTGTGTGAGGAATACACCTCTTCTGGAACTTCTGGGACTCTGGAAGCAGAGTGAGACCTGTTGGGTGAAACCAGCAAAGGCCATATTTTGCTTTTAGCTATTCTACTGTTATTCAATGTGTATCCAAAACTGCTTGTAAGCATTATCCCCCTTTGATAGAATTATCAAAGGAATAATTCTACCACATAAAGTTTTTCCAGGGAAAGGTTCGGGTACAGTATCATGACTCTATTCCCCAGCTGAAATAAAGTTAAATGCAAGTACAATTGTGTAAAAAATAATAGACCTTTTCATCTGGCTTTGCATCATCAGGGAGATCTATTTAATTTTATATTTAAGTTTACATGCTTTTTTTTCTTTCATACTTGGTAGGTAATATAGCTAAATATCTAATAACTTTCAGGAAACAGGTTTTAACTGTTTTGTGGCTCTAAAGGCATGTAAATAATGCAATAAAACCTCAGAATTTGAGCTATCCACATTTTTGTAACGTGGAGTGAGTTAGCAGTAATATATAGCATTTTGTGCTGCATGGAAAGACTTTTTAAAAATTGTATTGTTATTACATAGTCTAGCAGAAGTTATCTGGCAGTTGTTCTGGCCAGCTTATCTTGTGCTTATTAAGAGAATGTGAATTTCCAGAATCATAGTTTTTCTTTTCTGGTCTCATTCTGCTGGCGTGTCTTATGTAAAAGAATATCCATCTTCACACACCTACATGTGCAGACATGAGTGCAACTTTGAAGGGTGAGGACGATGATGTTCCCAGAACAATTATTACAATTAAATCAGAGCACAAATGAATGATTCCAGAAAGGAGTCAGTGCTTCATTCCATAGTGCAAGTGGTGTATCTCACTAAACCTGGTTATGGAAGAATGCAATTCAACCTCTGATCTGCAGAAATCTGTAACTAACAGACATGCTCTTATATCTGAACTTAGCAAAAACTGTTAGCATGCTATACTTGCCAAATTGTTTGGGTTTGTGTACTTAAAACACAGTAAATTAAAGCAGCTATTTCAAAAAATGTGAGAACTTTGGTAAGCACATAGTTGCAGGATTGAGGAATTAATGAAATATAGTAAACACTGGAAAAATAAAGAAATCTACACTGGCTTCTGTTGCCCTTCAGAAACTTTCAAAGAAAGGTGACATGCATACACCCACTACCACCACCATTGTTTTTTAGTACAAGTAATCAACAAATCAATGCAAGTACAAAATTAAAAGCCAAGAACTAGACTATGACCCCCTTAGGTGCTGAACCCTTTCTTGCAGCTGCAAAAGGTACAGCACCAGAATCCAAAATCCACGCCTGCTGTTGGGAGTCATCCTCACCCCCTTGTTTCCTGACTTCAATGTGGTAGTTCCCAACAAGATGGGGTAACATTTTATGAAGTTATTTCCATTGAAGGGGTGGATCTGTAGAAGAGCAGAGATCTGAGGAGATGTCTCAATTCCTGCCAGGAATTTTGGGCTCCATAGTCTTCCAGCTTGCTTTGCTATTCGTCTGTTATATAATTTCTTTCCACATCTGTAAGGTCTCTGCCCATTGATGTTAATAGTTACACAGGCTCTTCTGTCAAAAAAAGCTTTACTAAGATATTTTGTGAGTCTTGCCCACCTTCATATAGCCAAATACTAATCAACAGGCTGGGCAACAAATCACTGTCAAATTTTTAGCCCCTTACATTCAGCCAGCCAGTTGCTATCCAGCATGCAGGAAACAGGGTCTGGGTCATTAAAACACACATTAGGGGCAGTTAAACTGAGAAATGCTGATGATTCTTGTTTAACGCACAAATAATTTTTCCTTTTGTACAGACATACTTGCTTTGACACCATCAACCTGGCTTAATATTAGGACACCAAAAAGAATAAGTCCACATATGAAAATGTTTTAAAATTATTTTAAAAAATATATAGCTGAAAATGGCAACTTATTTCTCTAAAGTTCAAAAGTTCATGCATTTTAAATTTAGTTGGCTAATTTTGTATATAAAATAAAAATGGACAGAATGACCTTTTTGACTGACAGATATAAAGATCATTAGGTTCAGCCTGATTTCTACCAGCTGCTATTTGTTTTCTGTTTTTTTCTGCTTAGTCAAAGAGCCTCATGTCCCCCCTCTGTTGAAATATAGGAGAGTTTTGGCTATTGACTTCAGTGGCAGCAGGACCAGACCCTTCATTATTGAAGCTTTCTTTAGGCATTCAGAAGAAAAATGTTTGAAATGTTCAGATTCTGTTGGAGATATAACCTTTTGGAAAGTTTGTCTCTATCATAAATATTAATCATAACGCAGTGGTTGCTATATAATGTTCAACAGATGGGGTTTAAATGGCTAAAAGGAGTCTGCTGTTATCAGTTCTGAACAACTAATTGCTGTCCATATTAGAGCATTTACTTTGTTTTATGGTAATTAGGTTTTAACACTCTGGCATTAGAGGTCCTGTGGTGCATTTTCACTCAGTAGAACTTTTCCATTGCCACATGGGAGCTCAACCCTGGCTGCTGTTGGAATGTTGGTGCCTGTGTGTTGGGTGTCCCCGCAATAGAGACCTGATTTCTTCCCCTGCCTCTGCAGACCACCTTCCTGGAGGGACCTGAAGTGTTGCTGGTGGCTCAGTGAAGGGTCCTCACAAAGGGCCCTCTTCCATGGGGGCCTGAAAATGCCTCGTGCTCTGTGGTGGGAAGTGCTGAGGGAGGATGAGTTCATTAAACAGTAGAAACCTTGGGGAAGCTTTATTCTCCATTGAGAGATAAGCCTATTCCCCCTTGCTGTAACCCAACCAGGAGCTGAGGTAACTCCCCTCATGGGTAGGCTTCTACCAACAACATTTGCTAGACCGGATAAAATTTTATTCCACCATGTTAAAAGGAGCATATGATGACATACAGGATATGATGTGGAAAGAAACTTGATTTTTACATGCTGCTTCTCTACATTTTTTTTATCTCTATATGATGTATCAAGATAGCAATGAATAATTTCGCTTAAAGTCTGGACCTTACCCCCTGTATCAGCAGATGTGGAAATTACATCTTCTCAAATACTGTGTGAAACTCCTGAAAATCTGAATGTATTAGACTGTAGAAATCATCTTGTATGAAGTCAGCAGATTCCCTCTGTAAATTCAGTGTCCCAGCATGTTTTAATTGCTAGTCCAGTATGATCAGCAATATCTCCATTTCCATCTGAGGCCAGCAGTTCTCTTCTGAGCCTGGCTGAGTCACAGCTATAAAAAAAAAAAAAAAAAGACTGGCAAAATCAGGAGTTTTCTTCTGTGAAGATTTTTACTTGACTTGAAATGTTGAAGTATGAATTCACATTGCCTTTGCTAAATACTTAATTTCTTTTTGTTTCCTTTGTGTGTGTGGGGGTGTGTGTGTGTATATATGTGTGTGTGGTGCATATCAGCAGACAGCTTTAGCTAAAGTGGTAACAGTGCTTAGTGCCAACAGTTTTAAGAAGTGATTCATCAGCTGAATAGGGAGATTTTCAAGCAACAGAGTTCTTTCAAAATCATCTCTCCAGATCCAAGAAACTATAGTTCCTCCTACTGGTTCCTGTGTTTGTAGTGAGGATGAACTGTCACTTAGAACAAAGCAGACTGAGTATAAAGTGTACAGGAGTATAATACTAACACTACTTTTGTCTTAGATGTAATATATGAATAAAAGTGGTTTAGATGCCCAAAATGAAGTTACGTAAACATATGCTGGTTTTGTGAACCATTTGACAGATATCTTCTTATACATACTTTATGTTACTAGCTGTGTTATTTTCACAACGCCTAACATGCTAACTGTAGTGTCACAGATATGGCAATGGACATGCAAGATTCAATGAGAAATAGGAATTGTTAATGCAATTCAATGGCATATAACAAGGGCATGAATTTAAACAAAGGGGAGAAATCAGTTTACTAACACACTATATGTGTTTTTTCACGAGCCAGGTTATACCTCTGGGACTCAAAGTCTGCAAACCATCTGTGCAGCTTCTCTTTTGTAGAGTTTAAGTACTTGGTTACACAAAAACCTCTGTGGTTTTTGTGGTTCTTTGGGTTTTTTCCCAAACATTTTAATGTCCCATGACATATTTAGATAATTGATGTCACCTCCATCAGGGTGTGATACACTTTCCCAAGGGAAGAGGTGAATGTTTCAGATTTTAAATCATTTGAATCTGGTAGGGAGAGTTCAGTCAAAAACCCCAAACATACACAGTTAAGTTGATCAGTTTCCCCTAGCATTCTTCTGCTGGTAGGTCCTGTGATTCTGCCACAATGAATTATGCTGCCCTCAAAATTAATATAAGAAAGTGTATGCCTGTCAAATCGGACACGCTTGGCTGGAGTAGACATATGAGGTTGCAAATTTTTAATATTCCTCTCAAACAGACATTCCTTGGTACCTGGGTATACCACTTTATTTTAAAGCAGAAATAACAGTGTCCTGATTAATTTTCAAGTGAGAACAAGGTCTGTGCAGCTTCAGAAACTGTATCTGGGGGCAATTAATAATGACTGTTAAGCAGTTCCCTTTGGGTATTACAACTGACGTACTTGACTGTAGATGCCATCATTGCCCTTATGTGGCTGATGCCAGCACGTCTGTACCTGGTTTGCATTTCATCACTACCCATAACTCCTGTTCCTTGGTTTCATCCCTGAAAGCTAACATATGCTAATATTTAATTCCTATCAGAGCTTACCCTATCACAGAATATAGCATGGCTAAAATAAATCATGAACCATGAACTGAGTCCTAGCCTTGTAGGAATGAAAACATTTTTTGTCCCTTTCAAAGGGAATACAGAGTATTAAATACATGTTTCTTGTAGGTTTACCTACATATGTAGGTAATATGTTAGCAGCTGCATGTACAAGTGAAAGAAAAACCTAAAGACATTTCTATGGCAGGAGTAGTTCACATCATTTCAGAAATATGAACAAGCGACTCAAGTTATTCAGTTTTCTGTACTCCTTAAATGTACAAAATGAGTGGTGTAACTGTAACACATGAAGGTTGCGTTTGTCAGAGAACAAGAACTTCACAGATCAATGGAGTCTGTAGATTATTTTTTTCCCCCTCTTGGAACCAGAAGTGTGAATACAGATCTGGATGGGGTTTTAAATCACAGTTTTTCATTCATATGAAAGTAAGGAACTGCTAATGAACTGGGTGCTCATTGCTCTCATTGACACTTGGCAGAAGGATTGCAGGAAGGATGATTCATCAAATAGTCATCGTCAAAGCCTTTGACATACTGATGGTTAGAGAACATACACTAACAGACTCCTTTGCGATGAAGAAAAATGCCCTAGTGATATATGTCAGTTTGCTGACATATTAAAATGCCAGAAATTTAATTCTAACTGTGAGTGTGGGAGAGAAGACAATTTTCAATAATAGTTATTCTTCAAATAACTAAGTGAATGTTCAAAACTGCATTCTGCAAAACACTTTGCAAAACAGTTTTATATTCCTGTTTAAATATGAATAAACATACATATATATTTTAACATAAATATTTGCAATAATTCCTTTTGACTTTAAGATTCCCAGAGAAACATCCCAAATCTAAATAAGTTTTCTTCCTAAATTTTATGGAGAACAGAGGGATCATTTCACACCATGCTGGACTTAACCTTATCCATGTACAAGGAAGAAATACATTGTCTGGGTCAATGAATATCTGCAGTGTCAGGAAAGGTATTCAAGAGATTACTTTCTCCTGAAAGAGATGTCCTAAGCTTCATGTTTCTTAGAGAACATTTTCTTGAAATAAGTCCATCTCAGAAATTGGTATGGAAATCATACTGGGTGGTCACAGAGGGAAAGTACGTTTTATTGATGCAAGTTCTCAGTCTTGGACAGATTGGTGTCATGGTTTACTTTTAAATGCAGAAGATCTTGAGTGTTTTTTCTGATGTTCTCCAGAAATTATTTCAAGCTTTAGAGTTAGACGTGTGACACAGTATTTTATAAGCTAAATGTATGGCAGTTTTAAATTCTTCTGTTCATGCTTAATTTGTTTTAAAGTTCTTGATCAAAAACTTCAAAGGTAATGGTAGTATGGAATATGTTTCTTTGCTCTCTCTAGTGAAAAATCTTTTATAATTTGGACAGTCAACACATTTACATTTGGGTGTGGTGGAAAGGATACAGCATATATATGTATGGGATGGCATCCATATTTATCTGATGAAATTTAACCTGATAAAATTCAACAAAAACAAGTGCAAGGTCCTTCCCCTGGGGAGGAACAACCCCAGGCACCAGTACAGGCTGGGGGCTNTGGAAGAAGTCCAGCAGAGAGCCACAAGGATGATCAAGGGACTGGAGCATCTCCCTTATGAGGAAAAGCTGAGAGACCTGGGTTTGTTCAGCCTGGAGAAGAGAAGACTGAGGGGGGACCTTATCAATGTTTATAAGTATCTGAAGGGTGGGTGTCAAGAGGATGGGACTGGACTCTTTTCAGTGGTGCCCAATGACAGGACAAGAGGCAACGGGCACAAGTTGGAACACAGGAAGTTCCACTTAAATATGAGGAAAAACTTCTTTCCTGTGAGGGTACCAGAGCAGTGGCACAGGCTGCCCAGAGAGGCTGTGGAGTCTCCTTCCCTGGAGACATTCAAACCCCGCCTGGACGCAGTCCTGTGCCCCCTGCTCTAGGTGTGCCTGCTCACGCAGGGGGGTTGGACAAGATGATCTCTCGAGGTCCCTTCCAACCCCTACCATTCTGTGATTCTGTGATCTGTGCAAAAGCAGGAGCATAAAGCCTGAAAATTTTGTTAAGAGACCAGCAAGAGGCACCTCAAACCTTTTTTGCAGTATATCAGGTCACAATGGCAAGCCCCTCTGCTATTCCAGGTCTTGGGAAGATGGTGCCATGACAAATTATTGCAGTGTCACAGACCCTTTGGTAGCTCAGTGCAAGGTGGGTGGATGCTCAGTGGGGACATGGCTGGTGCTGCAGGATTATTTCACTCATGATTGGAGCACTGCTTGAACCCTCACGGTCAGTTCCTGGCCCTACTGATATCAGTGAGACTTTGCCATGGACTTCAACAGAACCAGGGTTACACCTCAGGTCTCCAGATTTGAAAGGTTAATGCATTAACCCACTGCAGCATTTAGCTCCCTGGGCTTGATACCTATTTCAATATACTTTAGTGCAAGTCTGTAAATATGACATTCAGAGGTGGTCCCCAAGAGAACTGGGTACACCGGAAATGGTACTAGCGTGAATAATGCATATCACAAGGATTTGTGAGACTGTCAAAAGGGAGATATGACTCACCCAGTGCTTGTGTTTGAGGTAGTACTCTAGGAATTGTAAGTTGACAGAGCCTTTAAGAATTTCTATATGCATAAACATATTTGTATGATGGTGATATCTGGAGTCCCTAGTAGATTATGCAAGCCCCATTTTGCCAGGCACTATACAAATACAGACAGTCTTTCTCCACAGCACTTATAATGTAAGTACATAAGATGTATAAAGTGTTGGATAATGAAGTGTTGTCATTCTTATTTTACAAATTGGGAACTAGGGCATGGAAAGGTTAAGTGATTTGCCCAGGAGCACATAGGTTGTCTGTGGTAGACCTATCGTTTGAATCAAGATTATCAACTTCCTTAATCCTATTCCTTAATGTGCTTAATTAAGTGCTTAATAAAGCATAATCAAAGTTATCCTTACGTAAAACCCTATGCTAACACCAGAAGGAAAAATAAACCTGACAGTTCTTCCAATAGCATTGTGTGTATCCCCTGGAAGTATTAATACATCTGCAACCTGAAGTGATACACTTACTCTTATGCCTGCTTTTATAACTTTAGTTTCTGCCAGGAAAAAAAATTTGGTTGATGTTCTTTCCATGAAGCTGAGTGGAAGTTATAATACTCTCTATTTCATTGACTGGTTACCCTACTCATGCCAATATTTTATAGGACGCACAGTACTATGCTAATGGAGCAGAAAAGTGTAAAACCTTGTTTAGATGGAATCACTTGAATGCACACCAGGTAAAGTGAGGCTTCAGCTTGGAGTGATCTGTTCTCAATGAACTACTTTTACTAGAGAGTGTGCGTACTTTACCTGCTAAACTCCACCTTCTTGGCACATAATCATCCCAGGTCTGTCCCTGTGGCCAAGGATCTGCCAAATGTAGCTCTACTTCAGAGCTTGGGGAGCTGCAGCACTTCAGGACTGGAACTTTTCTCTTTAAGATTGTTAAATCCTGGATTCTAGTTTGTAACCTCTTCAGGGTCCTGTTCTTCCCCTGATTTCCAAGGCACAAAAAAAGGGAAGAAATTATTAACTTTTCCATTGCCTTCTGTCAGTGTAAAATGTGGAAGCAAGTGCATGTCCAGTCTTACTCAACTTGGATAGCTATCATCAAGATGAAAATTATGCTTTCCTGTGAAACTTTTTTATCCATTAATGTTTCAATAACATGAGAAATTTTTAGAGTTTTTTTGCAGCTGAAAGAATGTGGATTTATTTTTTAGATCATCAACTTTGCTTATTTAAAACTTTCTCTTTTGCCCAAATAATTTAATTTCCAACTTTCCTTCTCTCTCCTTTTTCTGTAAAAAAGACCATACAAAGGAAAATTTTAAAAAACTTTTAAAAATAGAAAAAAGGTGATTGTAGAATCATGCAGGGCACCCAGGCTGTCTTTTTTCATACATGGAAACTACTTTTCTCCATGTTTCATTAAATTCTCTGGATCTCAGGTTGACAGGTCTCTGCAGGAGAAGCCATTGACAATTGTTTGGCTCTGTAGCTAGAAAAATAACTAAATAAAACCAGTGAAAGCTGAGAGGTTGAACACATTGTCTTAACTCTAACATCACAAAATTCAGAACAGCTAACAAAAAACAAGTTTACAAGAGGATCCAATTTTGCAAACTTTTGCCTTTGCCTTTAACCTCACTCCAGCAAAACTAATGACTTCTGACTAAGAAGCAGAGAAAGCTACAGACTGTAATTGAAAGCCTGAAAAAGACAATTCTCATTTCATCGATAGCAGAACACCTAAAAGAGGGCTTTAAAGTCACCTAAAATTCAGAACAGACACTCTTATGTATTTTAAGAAGATCAAAAGTTAATAATATAATAAACTGCATCTTTGCTAAACTACTAAGAGAGGCTAAAAAGCTGTTATTTTAAATGCCTTCAATGCAGGTGGTTGTATGATACTAATATTTAAGGAATAACTTTCGTTGTCAAATGACTATAAAACTGACTGATTTATAAATTGCAGTAATATGGAATGAAGTTTACATTTATGTTGTCGGAATTTTAGGGTCACAAGTATGAAAACAAAACCCCCCAACGTCCCCACTTTCAAATTATGTTGTAAACTTCAATTCACATACTAAAAGATCACTTTAATAGTTGCCTGTGAAAGTGTCCCTTACTTCCAACTTTCATCTGCCACCCTCTTTGCTCACTAGACAAAGACAAAAACAGCACAGACATATGTTAGGTGCAGTCACAGAATCACAGGATCACAGAATGGCAGGGGTTGGAAGGGACCTCAAGAGATCATCTTGTCCAACCCACTTGGCCATGAGGGTACACTGCTGGCTCAGGGT
>VZTV01121056.1:1443-14550 GCA_013400875.1 Anhinga rufa
GCAAACTTACTGAGGGTTCAGTCAATCCCCTCCTCCAGAGCATTAATAAAGATATTAAACAGAACTGGCCCCAAAACTGAGCCCTGGGGGACACTGCTTGGGATAGGCTGCCAACTGGATTTAGCTCCGTTCACCACAACTCTCTGGGCTTGGCCATCCAGCCAGTTTTTACCCAGCGAAGAGTATGCCTGTCTAAGCTGTGAGCTGCCAGCTTCTCTAGGAGAATGCTGTGGGAGACAGTGTCAAAGGCTTTACTGAAGTCCAGGTAGACAACATTCACAGCCTCTCCCTCATCCACTAGGCAGGTCACCTGGTCATAGAAGGAGATCAGGTTGGTCAGGCAGGACCTGCCTTTCATGAACCCATGCTGGCTGGGCCTGATCCCCCAGTTGTCCTGCACTTGCCTTGTGAGTGCATGAACCCCTCCATAATCTTCCCTGGTACCAAGGTCAATCTGACTGCCCTGTCATGAACTACTTTAAACCCACACTTCTTTTAATCAAAGAGAATGGTTTAAATATTTTCTTTTACATGATGAAAACATAAAGGTGTGGATATTGAAGAGTTATTTATGAATCAACCTGATTTGCAGCCAAAGATTTTCAAGGTCTTAAAATAAGGTCTTCTCTCAGGCCTGCTTCTAATTATTTATTATTATTTGTTGATGTTCCTAATTTTTTATTCATTGTTTTATTCTGTCTTGAGAACACACAGGAATTTAGGCTGTTTTTTAATGAAGTTGTACATTATGAAGCATTTTGAATAATATATGATAATGAATTCATGTCAGGAACTGGCAGAATTCCTGACATAATCATATTAGGCTTGATTGAATAGTATTTCCAGAAATTATATAGATTTTCAGAGTTCTGAAAGTATAAACATTAGATGTGAATTTCCAGATTGCTAGACACGGATTTTTTCGTAACTGTTAAATGAAGTTACCAAATGAGGTTTCACATATGTCAGAGTTGAGGACATAGTTACTTGCCCACTCTTCAAATAGGTAATACATAATTCATATATTCTGGTTATTTACTTAAGTGTCCTATAATAGCTACACAGCTACAGGTAAGAAGGTGGGTAAAATTGACCTCCTGTACTATTCTGTCCTTCCTTATTTTCTCCATCTAATGAACTGCATAAGAAGTGAACCACAGATTTTTTTTCATAGGGTATTTATAGTTCAGCCAGTTAGATCATTTCATGAAATTGTATCCAGGACAGAACGTGTACAGGAGGCAACCTCTCTATTAAGATGCAAACTGTTCAGTCAAAGTATTTAAGAATCAGGTAGCAGCTGTGACAGTGCCAGAGGTAATTAAACTGAGGTTCTAAAAATAAAAAAAAGTGCACGGTGATGCATCCCATATTTGATTTTTCTTCCAGCTGCTAATTATGCAAATTTATCCCAATAATTGCTACTTAGACTGGAATCTTCCTATTACATATTCATATCAATAACAAAGATTCAATCACCCAACCTGTGTTTCGCTTCTGCCAAGGTTTTCATATAGAGTTAAGCTTCTGACAACTTAGGCTTCAGCTTCTTTACTGGTTTTATAACGGTGTTATAAACTAGGTAATACCAAGGATGTCAACAATCAGTCACTCAGGGAGGAGGAGAAGCCAATTCTCTTGCTCATGTTACCTCTGGTTTCTATTTAGGTTCTTTTACATATCCAAAATCTTCCTTTAAGATATGGGACACTAGGCTTGCCCTGTAGTTTATAGTTTGCAGATAACTTGAACACACAGAGGTATAGGCATGTGTGTCAATATTTTGGAGCTACTTCTCATAGGACTTTTAAGCTATAACTACAGAAAGCTGTAAAACCTGTTTTTACCAAAACACTTTCACAATGAATAAACTTTCTGCTTCAGTTGTACATAGCAATTCTAATATTATGGTTAGATCCCAGTTCATTCAATTTTCTCTTTTTTTTTGTACTTGCTTAATGGTTTGTATATTATTTTCTGCATTTGAAAATACACAGGCTTCACACTAGTCAGGAGGTGTTTTTACTTAACTTCACAGAAAACTTCAGAAAAATATTAAAAACTATGATTATTCAGGTTTTGTGCCTAATTAACTAAAATTGACCAGGAATAGAAATCTCAGATTAGTATTACTTAGAAAATTAGACTGTGCTGTAAATATTAAGCCATCTTTCAGCAAAGTTAGTTTAGCACTGTAAAAGTTACAAATACTCAAATTCAGCAGTTTCATACAAGCATATTCAAGGTTTTCAAATGGACTTGAAGGATATACTTATTAACTGTGTCCTATTGCACTACCAAATAAGTATGCAGAAGTGTAACTTTTACAATATTCCTTAACAGGGACTTACTAACATGCAGTTATACTTCGTTTATCAAGTCCTGCAAGATTTGGCTCTATCACTTCCTTAGATTTCACAAACCTTTAGCATTTTTTTCTCGTCTTCTGATGACTACATTCTAGGAAATAAAAAAAAATATTGTTATATTTAAGATGGAAGATGTCCTATAACATTATTTATTGTTAACATAATACAGTCAATATATGAAAATCAATGAATGCTTTCAGAGAGGTAACCAATCCTTTTTTAAATCATCAGTGTTTTCATCAGCTTAACCATATCTTTGCTTCATCACAAGGACATTTCTCAATACATTTCATGATTCATTTGTACTTAACTTGCTAGAAATGTCAGCATATGCTGAACTTGTCTGCAAGAATCAAGCTTTTTGAATTACAGAAGAGGACAAGGAGGAGAGGAATGCAAACCTTTCCATACAGTACTGTGTCCAAGAACCTGCCTTAAATTCAAGTGTTAATAGACCACATTAAGGAGGAAAGCAAATGGAACAGTATCAGATCACCAGGACACAATGACATTCACCCAAGGGCTCTAAAGAAACTGAAGGATATTGCTGATTGCACAATCTCTTTTCAAAGGGGCCAAGCACCAGAGGACGGCAAAATGGTTGGTATGACACTGACTTCTAAAAGGCTTCCAAAGGAGATGCCCAAGAGGAACTACAGAGCAATAAACCTGACTTCCATCTTGGGCAAGTTGGTGGAAGCCATTAAAAAGAATAAAATTAATGGGAGTGTGGGTAAGTGCTTTCAACTGGCTAGAATCAGTATGGGTATTGTACGACTTCTCTTTACATATGAATCCAATGGCATTCTTTGAAGGAATCAGTAATCGTGTGCATTAGAAAGGTCCTGCTGATGTAGTCTATTCCTATTTCAGAACAATGCTACTGTGTAGCCCTGTATTTGGAAGGTTAGGTACAGTTGTAGTGCCTCTGCCTCAAAATGTATAGAGTAAAAGCTGAAGAGGTACGCAGATGGGTACAAAAGACTTGGTACACCTTCCATATCAGGACTGACGAGCTCAGCTAGGACAGTTCATCCTGGGAAAAAAGATGACTGAGAGGGCATTTCATATAAGAGATGGTTAATAGAGAAGTCCTTACTATCTCTCTGAACAAATGAACTAAGGGGCTTCAAATAAAACTAGCAGTATCACCATTCAGAACAAACAGAACAATGTGCTCTTCATATAGAGCATAACTAAGCCATACCACATTCTTACGTTTTTAGTAGATGTGGTTCACTGGCTGATTCTTGATTCCTGTGGAAAAGATACTATGATTTTTTGAGCAAGCATTGCTTCATAGTATACATATACAAATGAAATTAATGAAGATTGCACAGGAAACCTTCAGATTCCTTAATATTTAAGTGCTTGTCTTTACAAATAATCTTTTTTAAGGTCATCTGTACATCATGCCTAATAGCTCTATCACTCCATGGAGTGGTACACGCTGACCCAGCAATGATTGCAAATGACAGCATTATGATGCATAAAAAACATACAACTCTCGCCAATACTCCTGCAGCATCCCACTGCAGTTTTAATCAGCTTCAGAACTGATTTGCATTTGTGACTTTCATTCTGCATGAAAGATTCTGTCAGGTGTGCTGCTGCTGAAATTTACAAGTTGATCAGCACTATTTGTGACCAAGCAGCTCCTCAAAAAAACTATATTGTAGTAACACCTGTGAATGTGGAAATACTGTCTCCACCTCATGGTCTAGACTTAATGGGCATGTCAGAACAGCTTTGCTTTTCAAGTAACCAAGTTGCTACTTAGAAGTATTTATTTCTGCATCATGAGTAAAACTCTTGCAGTTTATCTTCCATAAAAACATGAAACACATAAGAGCAGGACACTAGAAATCTTAGTTGAGCTGGAACATCCTGTCTCTGGAGTATAAAAATATCCAGTTTACTTATAAAACAAGACTATGGTGTATAGTTCTAGTAACATACTAGAAATTTTGAAAGTGGTCATGTGTGAAAAGGATGTGACCTTTTGTGAGGTCTTTCCCATAATGATGAATTCAGTAGCACTGGTATCTATAGTCTATCTCTAGCAAAAGGTATCTCATTTTTTCTTAGGAAATTGATAAACTTAGCCAGCTTCTATTGCACAAGAACTGTGATTAAGGTGTGGTTCATCACGTAGGTGCTGGAACAATTTTTTGGGCATAGTTTAATCTGGAACTATATTTTTCCCTATTTTTTCCTAAATTCCTACCATTTCTCAACTCTTAACACATGCCCGTATGGGCCCTGAGAGCACTCTTCCTCCTGGCCGGGGGTCCAGACCAACAAAGGATAATGCAGCTGAGGGCTGCTGCCCCTTCCAGCCGGTGACTTTGGGGTAAGGCTTCCAGGCAGGGCCAAACCCCATCCCGTGGGAGCCGCTTTCACCTGAGGCTCTGCTGCTCAGCCCCACCTGAGCCCCAGCTCCTTCTGCCTCGCAGCCCTGCCTGTGCCTGGCCATACACCCCGCTCTTCTGGTCCCAGACACTGACCCCCGGCTGGCTTCTGGACTGACCCTGGCACTGCCTCCTCACTATGAACCTGGCCACTGGTCATAGGGCTATGCCTGGTGCTGGTTCCCCTCACTGTGCCTGATCCTGACCCCCACCCATGGGTTAATGTCCCAGTGCAGCCTTGATCCATCCCTGTCCCCACAGAGATGCCTGATGCTCCAGGCTAGGGGCTGCTGCTGGCTGCCCCCTGGTCCACCCTGCTCCCTGCCTGTGGGTGGTGGGATGGGCCCAGGCTGGTGATGTCCCTGCCCCACTGGTCTGGGGATCTCCCTCGGCCCCCACTGAGTGGAGCGACTGACTGACCCACCAGTGCCCTGACTACGCCAGGTGTTTCAGCTGCTATGTGAACTGTAGTAGGTCAGCATTTCTCTTCCAGGGTTTCAAACAATGCTGCAACACAATGATCAAATCGATGATAATTAGATAGATTCTGCTTCCTAATACACTCCTCCATGGTAAAAGTCCCCGGTAAATTACTGATTATTGTATGAACTTCACTAAATGAATCATGTAAATGAAGCTTGGATACCAGACAAAATCAAAATTTCACCAAACTTTCAAGGAAGCATCTTGACTCTCTAACCATTTTTTTCTCAAAATTTGCCACTTGTATCAGTAATGTAGTTATATTCATGAGCTTTTAAATGAGGCAGCCTTCCTTTTTCCAGGATACTTTGTGGACAGAGAGACTGTGGTTATCTTGAACTTTACATAAGCGGTGCAAATACTGTTGCTATCAGCGAACTATGATTATAGACTTTCAGAAAGAAAGAATGTCTAGCATAGAGACGGCCATTTGACCTCACTTATACTGAAGCATTAGTTTAAACTGAGTTATATCTGACCTAGTTTGCCCCAGACAGCAACTAAGCACCACCCAACGGCTCACTCACTACCCTCGGTGGGATGGGGGAGAGAATCAGAAGAGTAAAAGAAAACCTGTGGGTTGAGATAAAGACAGTTTAATAGGTAAAGCAAAAGCCACAAGGGCAAGCAAAGCAAAACAAGGAATTCATTCACTGCTTCCCATGGGCAGGCAGGTGTTCAGCCATCTCCAGGAAAGCAGGGCTCCATCAAGTGTAACAGTTACTTGGGAAGACAAATGCCATCACTCGGAACTTCCCCTCCTTCTTCAGCCCCCAGCTTTATATGCTGAGCATGTCGCCAAATGGTGTGGGATATCCCTTTGGTCAGTTGGGGTCAGTTGTCCTGGCCGTGTCCCCTCCCAGCTTCTTGCGCATGCCCAGCCTCCTCACTGGTGGGGTGGGGTGAGAAGCAGGAAAGACCTTGACTCTGTGTAAGCACTGCTCAGCAGTAATGAAAACATCCCTGTATTTTCAACACTGTTTTCAGCGCAAATCCAAAACAGAGCCCCATCTTAGCTACTGTGAAGAAAATTAACTCTATCCCAGGCAAAACCAGCACACTTGGGTCTGAAAATTCAGGCCCCAGAGGGTTTTTTTCAGTGAAACAGTACATGTATCTCAGATAAAGGTCACATGACTTAAGACTAGACCAATGATAGTAACAATCAGAAATGTCAAAATTTCAAATTTCAAAATTTACATCTTTCACACAAAATTGTCTGTGTTGACTTTTACACAGCTTGCTTAAAAGTGCATTGTTTGCGTTAATTTATTGGATTATTGTATTGTATCTTATTATGTACTCATATGAGACAAGACTCATGTTTTTATATATGTTTGCATAAATGCTAGACATTTAAGTCGAAACTGGTCCCTCTAGACTCCCTTTAAAATCAGTGGACAGAAACAGGTAACTCTAGCAGGTAAGTTATCTTTGCCTAAAGTAAATTTGATTAATTGCCCCATGTGGTATCTTCAATGTAACTTCAGAGGCCTGAGATGAATCTTACATGGGTGCTCAAACCCATGTCCTATCCAAACAGCACACTGTATTATCTGCCATATTTACTCAAATTTCACAGAAATTAAGGCTTAGTATGGAAATAATTATTATGGTATTTACTGGAGCATAAGCATGCTGAAACAAAGTATGAAGGCTTTCATGTAAAATATCATATTCTAGAGAACACTGAAATGTACTGACCCATTTCCCTCCTACAGTTTCTAACTTTTTTCCTCCAAGAAAACAGCAAGTGCAGGTACCAGCAGTGTTAGTTCATTTATTCTACATAACAACCAATTGAGAAGAAAAGTATGTCAAGCCGACACTTTTGCACAGTTGCTTCCCTGATAAAGAACTCTGTCAGAAGTTGTATCTGATCATGAGAAAAATTTGAGGAAGAGAACAAAGATTTACTGCATTTGGAAGAATCCATAAAAATTTGTTCAGTAACAGTGCTAATTCTGTTGGGTTTAGGGCTCATTTTAAATCTATATTATTCTTGCTGTTTGCAGCAGTTAGTTACTCCTATACACAGAAGAATAGAGACAGATTTTAACATGGCCATATATTTTCCAGTTTTGGAAATGACCACACCAGCAAAATCATACACATTTATTTTATAAGCTCAGTTTTAGTATCTTCACTGTGAAAACTGTTTACCATTACTATTTGTCCTGTGCTGAAGCATCAGCATGCAGATGGCTGCCTGTCTTTACTCATAATACAATTTTTGTTAATATGCTTATAGTAGCTTGGGGTACCACATGTAATTCTTCTGTTGATCATGGGAAATGTTTTAGATGTAACGATCGGATTCTAATTTTCCCAAAGATTCTACCACTTGTCTCCTGACCTTAGGCAGCTATGGCAGACTTTTAACTAAAACCCTTCTTGAGAGCTTCCTTTGCCCATCTGTTAGGTGGCAGCTTCTCTACTCTTCTCAGGTCTTTTGAGTAATTCAAGGGGAAATTTCTAAGTCTGTCTCCTTGCCTATTGACTCCTCTTACTGTAAAGCAAGAACTATTTCAATATCTTCTAGGCTTAATAGACTTCTGTACGTAAAGCACATGAACTGAGTTGGGTCTTTAGGATCTCTCTGTGCTTTCTATCTCTCAAGGGAGGTAACAGTGTTATTTAAAGATGCAGACATCTGACTTTCACAAAAAAAAAAAATAAAACCACCCTTCTTTTAGAAACCTGAAGATTTAGGATGCAAGTCTGGACCTCTTCTGATGTCTGTACTTGAGTGTAACTCAAAATGACTCATTCTCTGGACTAAACTCAAAGCCATTTTTCATGAATATTCAAGACCCTCATATCTCATTTTCTTTCCCACTTTAGTTCCAGCACAGGAAAGTTGGACATATTCCATGCAACTATCACTTTCCTTTAGACTGACAGGTTAAAATTAACTAAAAATTATGTGGCTTTAAGAGCCATCTCTATTTTTAATCCTGTAACCCCAGGATGGGATTTCTTTTCTGGCACTAGTGTCTAGTGATTTTTTCCTTTGCTTTCCTTTAGAAGTGTGAGCCTTAACGTGAACCAGACTACCCAACAATTTTTCGTAACATGCTTCATTGCTCCAAGATCTCTGACCTAATGAATTGATGGATTGATACTCAACTACACACACACACAAAAATTAAAAAAGTAACAAGCTTCAGAGTTCTAACTATATATTCAGGATTCTGGGGTTACAAAATATCGAAGTTTAGGCCATAGGTTATTTCTCCTGAAAAACACCTTTTTTTTTTCTTTTGTTATACTTTGGAACCCTAGGCATAGTGTTGTGGGTTCTTGCTTTCCCATATCTTTCTGTTGATTGCAGCTACTTCTATCTACTGTTGCCTAGCACAAGACTAAGTACTTTAAAGAGTGACATTTTAATACTAAACTATTAATTGCTTAAACCAAACAAAAAAAGGGAAATTGTTCTTGTTAAGGATCACTTGTCTTTGTGATTGGCAATCCTTAAATAGAGAAGGCTAGTCCCTCAGTAGCAGACATCTGTAAAACTACTATCTAAATGGTTATCTCTATATTTTTACTTACTGAAGGTCCTTGGGACTGGCCTTTGTCCTGAAAGGTAAATGTTGTCAAAATGACTCCTACAAAATGCTGTTTAAATCCACAATACTGCAAACTGCCCATCATGAGAAATGCCTTGCTCTTCAGAGTGTGGAGAATATGATTCTACTTAGTAATATAGTTAACATCATTGACAAAGAATTTATTTTCATGCATTTACTTAAAACTTAGGTCAAAAGAAAAGCTTTTCACAGTAAACTGTAGCAATGCCACTGTGAAAGCACTTCTGAAAATGGTCCATCTTACAACAAACATCTGAAGATATGGACCGATAACTAGAGAACTTTTCTTGGTGGGCAAATCTCCCTTGGAGCAGGCTATAACATTTCAGAGCATATCTTCAGTAGGATCATCTTGTTTATTTGTCAAACTACTGAATTAGAGTGGCTGTCATCTTATGTTTACTGATTCAGGGCAGAAATTGACTTGTGTACTTGTGTCAAACACTTAGCGCAATGGAATAC
Source organism: Anhinga rufa (assembly GCA_013400875.1). Taxonomy (NCBI): domain Eukaryota; kingdom Metazoa; phylum Chordata; class Aves; order Suliformes; family Anhingidae; genus Anhinga; species Anhinga rufa. The sequence goes on from VZTV01121056.1 coordinate 10,765, forward strand.
TAGTCTGATCATCATCTGAACGTGCTCTGAGAAACTAAACTATAAATAGTAATAATCTTCAGATAAGTGACTGGCTGAAAAGACAAGAAAGTAGATAATTTCAAAGGTTATGTTAAGAAACATATCCTAGTCTGCTACTTTTATGCTACCACGGTATACCATTCACCCTTATTCAGCAAACACACCAGCAGGCACCAAGGCAAATCTTGTGTTTACTTCCAAAATGGGTAGTCACAGCAACACAAGGAGCAGTGGGAGGCAAAGAAGTCATAGCTGGGGCAAATTCCTACTGATTTCTAATCACATGTGCCTCCTTATGCCACAATTTAGAGCAGCTATAGCCAGGTCTCTTGAGAATTGTAACTAGTTATTGTTTTTCCACCTCTGTTGTGTCTTTTTATCCTGTATGAGGTAGATTAGCTCTAGAGTCTGATACAGTGACTTGCTTTCCCTTTCATGGAGGCAGATGGTGTGTAAGCCAAAGTTTCTTTCTTCGATAGCAGCGCAGCACGTGTTCAGCCACAGGGGCCAGGGAGGAGATAGAGCTGCACAAGTGCAGCAGTTCCCGCTTGAAATGCTCTCAGAGTACTGCTGAGCTTGTCAGGATCACTCTGCTAGGGCAGATACTCTCCCAACTTTTTTCCTGTGGAGAAAGTCCTGAGTGCAGCACTTCAGCACAAAGCTGTAGCTCATGGTCAAATGCATAGGTTCACCTCAAGGAACCAAGGGACTGCAAATGGTATAATAGACTAATGCTGTTGTTTCATTTTCTTAAAGTTGTTTTGATTTGGCTTGTTTATGATTTCTTCAACAGAGATGCTTTAGGAAATACTGAGTAAGAAAATATGAACAAAGAGTTGCTACCTTGTATCTTTCTTCTGATTTCAGTCTTCTTGAATGAGATTCACTATAAGATTAATTTGCTTTCAACATTAGTTGCTTTTATTGTTACAACTCCCACCTGACACACAAATGAATCATAGAATTATTTGAGTTGGAAGGGACCTTTAAAGATCATCTAGTCCACCCCCCCTGCCATGGGCAGGGACACCTTCCACTAGACCAGGTTGCTCAAGTCCCTATCCAACCTGGCCTTGAACACTTCCAGGGATGGGGCATCCACAACTTCTCTGGGCAACCTGTTGCAGCACCTCCCCTCCCTCATCGTAAAAAATGTCTTTGTTATGTCCAATCTAAATCTACCTCCTTTCAGCTTAAAACTGTTGTCCCCTTGTCCTGTCACTACAGGCCCTGGTAAAAAGTCTGTCTACAACTTTCCTATAAGCAAGCCCTCTATTCTATATTGAAAGGTCACAATAAGGCCTTCTCTTCTCCTGGCAAAACAACCCCAACTCTCTCAGCCTGTCTTTATAGGAGAGGTGTTCCAGCCCTCTGGCCACTTTCGTGGCCCTCCTCTGGGGCTGCTCCAACACGTCTGTGTCTTTCTTGTGCTGGGAGCCCCAGAGCTGGATGCAGTACTCCCAGGTGGAGTGTCATGACAGCAGAGTAGAGGGGCAGAATCACCTCCCTCAACCTGCTGGCCACGCTTCTTTTAATGCAGCCCAGGATACGGTTGGCTTTCTGGGCTGCGAGCGCACATTGTTGGCTCATGTCCAATGTTTCATCCAACAGGATCTCTAAGTCCTTCTTCTCTGCTCTCAAACCCTTCACCCCCCAGGCTGTATTAATACTGGGCTTTGTCCCGACCCAGGTGTTGGGCCTTGTGCTTGGCCTTCGTGAATCTCATGAGGGTCACATGGGTCCACCCCTCAAGCCTGTCAACGTTCCTCTGGATGGCATCCCTTCCCTCTAGCAAATGAACTGCACCGCTCAGCTTGGTGTCTTCTGCAGACTTTTTGAAGGAGCACTCAATCCCACTGCCTATATCGATTAAGATATTAAGTAGCATTAGTCCCAGTGCAGACCCTTGAGGGACACGACTGCTTACTGCTTTCCACTTGGACACTGAGCCTTGGACACTCTTTGGATATGGCTATCCAGCTAATTCCTTCTCCATTCAACAGTCGATTTGTCAAACCCAAATCTCTCCAATTTAGAGGTAAGAATGTTGTGGGGGACTGTACCAAAGGTCTTACAGTAGTCCAAGTAGATGACATCCATAGCTGTTCCCTTGTTTACTGATGCAGTTACTCCATTGTGGAATGCCACCACGTTAGTCAGTTGGAAATTTATTTGAAGACAGACTCTCATAAATTGGATTAAAGAAATTTTGATGGTTTCTTTCCTTTTAAGAAGAGGAAGGTTACTGTGTATACCACAAAGACATGTAAAATTTTTGGTTTTATTTAGACTGTCACAGAGCTGGACATTCTTCAATTTCCAAACTCCTTAGAGTATTAAATTATTATGATTCTCACCCTTTAGCTTTTAGGCAATATGTCTAAAAGGTGACTGAATTTACAAAAATATTACCAAGAACTATTGTCTTTCAAAAAGCCATAATCAGTGTGATATGTCATATGATTTTGTAAAATATACTACTTGGAACAGCTAGTATTAGTTCACCACACCCATTTTCATTATACTGGTCAAACTTGTATCAGCTTGTATTTAGCTATTCATGATCATGGTTTCCAGGATATAATTTTATGGCCCTTGAAATGGAAAAGGGGATAATGAGGACACAGCAATGACAGAAATCACAACTAAAAATTATATTAAAACCCCAGGAAAATTTCATTACTAAAATAAGCAGCACAAACAATATCAAACGATAAAATGCACAGACTCAACTATTTAGCAGTATGAACTGGCTCTCCTAAATATCTGTTTAACACTCACAGCCACTTGCAGCTTGACAGCAGCTTGCGACAAACACTAGTATTATCTCTGTCCAAGGGGAGTGAGAGAGGGCTTGGCAACGCAATTCCTTTGATACTAATGAGGGGGCAGGACTTGTCTAGGCCCAAAGGAGGAGAACATAAAGCTGTAAAACACTGCAGGTCAAATCTAAGCAGGAAATGAAGAGGACTAAAAAAGAATTTGAAGAGCATCTTGCAAAGGATGCTCAGACTGGTAGTAAAAAGGTCTATATATACATCAAAAGAAAGAAGGTAGTTACAAAACTGGTGAGATCACTTAATGACAAAAGTCCAAAAGGGGGAGGGGCGGTGTCAAGGATGGCAAAGCTAGCAGAGAGAAGCTCAGAGAGCTGTCTGCCGTAGGCTGCAGTGGGGGATGCTGGGGATTCATGACCCCACGCCTGCTTCACTCTGGGGAGGCCAGAGGAACTGTAGCAACTTGAAGTAACTTTACAGGAAATTTGAACCCAAACAGGAAAGTGAAACACAAGGTGCATAAGCTTGACACCTGGAAGTGGAGAAAGTCACCTGAACCAGGGGACATTCAGCCAAAAGTGATGGAGGACCTTGGCTATTGAACTGCACTAGTACTGGTTGTGGTGTACAACCCATCCTTAGGGTTGGGAGCCGGCCACCAAAGCGTCCCTACCGGCTCAGGGCATGGCAGAGCCCACCTTGAGGGGGAAAGACCTGGGAGACTGATGTCTCTCACTGCAAAGTTGGAGCGTTCATGGAAAAACTCACTGAGTACACGGACAAACACGGGCTGACAGGGAAGAATGTCTCCTCTACGAAGGGAAACCGCCTCACAGGCTGCTGGGTGAGGGTCCCAACGATCACAGGGAGAAGGGGGTGCATCCCGCGCTTTCCTTCAGCTTCCGCTGATGGCTGCAGGTGGGCACAAAGAGCTCTCTGCCAGGGCCAGCGGCACTAACAGCCCGCCTCTCCCACCCCCAGCTGTACG
>VZTV01121057.1:0-21007 GCA_013400875.1 Anhinga rufa
GTCATTGATGAAGATATTAACATATTAGAGAAGAGAAGACATGGGGAAAAATGGGCAGGAGGCCATACAGCAGAAATCTGAGGTCCTTTGGAGACACGATGGCAAGCTGCCCCATGTAGTCATGTAATGAAGACCAACACAATTCAATAGGGGTTACAATCAAGTTATGTTTGTGAGGCAACTGTCTACAGTCACATGCATAACGTGATCTGTCTCCCTAATATGGAAGGTTGAAACTATGAGATGCATTTGTGAGAGGCCCACCTCCGGGCAGAACTTGGAAGGAGGATGCAGCCATACAGGTCCCATGCTGCAAAGAGGGCTGGAAGCTCCTCCTTGAGAACACAGCTGGGGCTACAGCAGTGTCACCTGCTGGAAGTGGGCCCTGGTCAAGTCACCAGGTGAGCAAGCAGTTGAAGGAACAACAGAGGAGCTGAACAAACAGTAGCATCAGAGAAGATGAACTGAAGGTAGGAACTTTGCAAAGAAAGACAATCATCCAAGCCCCACGTCGCGCAGACTGAGGAATAGTAAGACCAGTTCTCTGGGAACCCAGCCCCCTGAGCTGGAAGACAGGGATGGGGAGCAGAATGGAGCCCCCGTAATCCCAGGGGAAATGCTCAGCAACCCTCTACACCACCTAGATGCACGCAAGTCTACGGGGCTGGATGGGATCCACCCAAAGGTACTGAGGAAGCCAGCAGAAGTGCTCACTAAGCCACTGAGGGAACTGGGGTTGTTTAGCCTAGAGAAAAGGGGGCTGAGGGGAGACCTTCTCACTCTCTACAACTACCTGAAAGGAGGTTGTAGCAAGGTGGGTGTCAGTCCCTTGTCCCAAGTAACAAGTGATAGGACAAGAGGAAATGGCCTCAAGTTGTATCAGGGTAGGTTTAGATTGGAGATTAGGAAAAATTTCTTTACCAAAAGCATTGTCAAGCATTGGACGAGGCTGCCCAGGGAAGTGGTTGAGTCACCATCCCTGGAGGTGTGGATGTGGTGCCTGGGGACATGGTTTAGTAGTGGTGGACTTGGCAGTGCTGGGTTAATGGTTGGACTTGATGATCTTAAAGGTCTTTTCCAACCTAAACAATTCTATGATTCTATGATAAGATATGCTTCTGGTAGAATACGGGATGGATGCTGGTGATTTCCCCAGCAAGACAGAGCTCTTTTTCCAACTGCAGCTGTTCGGCTGGAGAGCAATGACAGGGCCCTGACAAGAGGAGGAAGAAGCTCTGGGTCAACCATGCCTGACTGACAGATGGGAACCAGGGCTAAAAAGGGAAGCAATGGATGACACTGCCTAGAGATTGCTTTCTGTGAGAGACAGAAGCACCCATCTATTGCATAGAGTTGCTGTCTCAAGAGGGTTGCTGCTTGCCTAGGGCCTGGATTTGGGACACTGTGGATAAATTGCTGAGTAAACTGGTCTTTAGAATACTACGCTTTGCTGCTTTTCCACATGGGCACTAATGGTACTATACTACTAGTGCAGACATTGAGGAGACTACTGCAGTCCTCAGAGGACAAGTGTAAAGGGTATGGAGCTCCAAATGGCATTTCTCTCAACCCTGCTGATCAGGGGTAACAGTTCAGGCATGAGTGGAAATGCAGCTCAGTATCTGTGTGTTTGGTCAGTGTCATTGGGAGGCCTCTAGGAGCACGGGAGTCTGAAGAATGAGAAATGCCACAGAAAGACAGGATCCATCTGAAAAAGTGGGGCAAGGGCATATTTGCCAACAGACCTGCTAACCTAGTGGGGAGGGCTTTAAACTAGATTCAAGAAGCATTTCTCTAGAAAAAAGATGTCAGGGTCCTGGTGGACATGTGCCCACTGATGTGTCTTTGCAATGGTGAAGGCTAACTGCATACTGACCTATGTTACCTAGACCATAGCAAGTAGACTGAAGAAAGGGATTGTTTCCTTCTGCCTAGCACTGGTGAAGCTACATCTGGAGTACTGTGTCCAGTTTTGGGCTTCCCAAGAGATATGTCAACAAAACAGAAAATCTAGAGGGCTGCTAACATATTCAGGGGGGTGGCACATACATGATGAGGGACTGACAGAACCGGGTTTGCATAGCCTGGAGAAAAGACGTCTAAAGGAGAAGCTAGAGGGACTCTAACTGCAGTCTTGAAGTACCTAAATGGTGGTTAGAGAGAATGGAACCAGACTCCATCATCATGGAGGTGCACAGCAAAAGGAACAAGAGGTAACTGTCATAAGCTGCAAGAGGGAAAATTACATGAGAGAAATTGGGTATCATGGAGAAAGACCGTAGCATCTCCATCCCTGGAGAATTTCAAAACTCAAGGGACAAGGCTCTGAGCAACGTGACCTAACTTTGAAGTTACTGTACTTTGAGCAGGTGATTGATTTCAAGAGCTTCCTTCCAACCTTTTTTTTTTTCATGATTCATCTCTATTCGCTATCCAAGTTCTCATTTACTTTAAAGTTAACTCCTTGTCAGTACAGAGCACACTTTTCTGTTCACATAAATCACATTTCATTGTTGCTCTCAAGCTAGAGATAAAGTTCTACTATTTGACATTTCACTATGAATGTTTATCTGGCTCTTGGTGCTTTGCCAGGGATCATAGAGGAATACCATGGTAGAACTAGAGCTGCCATATCACCTAGTACAGTTATCCACATTCAACAGCAGATACATTAACCAGACCTGCCTCATTCTCTTTGCAGGTCACTACAATAGGAATAAATCACAGAAACAGGGTGTGGTTTTATTACCTTGACAAAGTTCCCATAATTACTTTCACATTTTGTGTCTAATGGACACCTTTTGTCAGCAACAGACTGAGCAAAGGCAATTTCTGCTCTGCAACTGAGTACACAGAGAGATGGACACACTTGCAGTTCTTCTGTCTGTCACATGGTAGGAGTAAGGATCATCTACTAATTGGGGCAAAAAGTTTCAGGGGCACTCAGCATGTGAGTATTGCTGTCTGAAAAGAGAAGTTATCTCATGCAATGAAGTCAGATTCAATAATCTTCAGACTATTAAATCAGAAATAAAATGAAGTGGTGTGGTACTTTAGACTGAGCAACTAAGGGTTACTTGTGGTCTCTCAAGAGCCATTGCTGAGGATCAGTTGCAACATCACAAGGGGCAGTTACAGTGAATTACTGCCAGCTGGGTTCCATGCAAGGCAATGCTCATGGTTCTCAGCTTGCTTCACTGGATGTTCCGCAGTATCTGCGAGCACAGTCACTGCTGAGATCTTTTTTGCCAAGGTAGAAAGTAATTGTGCGGCTGGGAGCATCCACCTGAGATCATACAGTCTAAGTAGTTGTTCAAGAGCAATACAGAAAGCTGTATTTTTGAGTAGTTTTCTCTTAGTCCTAACACAATATGGCACAAACTCACTACGCTTTGTTACAGGATCGGCTGGAAAGGTGCTGTCCCATAGTGCAGCTACCTTCGGCTCCAGTGAGACAGCAGGACAGATGCAGTTCTGTGCCAAAAAGGACCTTGATAGCTCATACAGCTTGTTTTAATTTGGTCAGTTATAACATAGATGCTTTCTTACTCTTCCAGATACAGCAATTACCTTTGTGACTCTGTGAAACCATGCATTTCTATAACATTGTATGAGGGGAAAAATTAAAGCAAAAGCAACTTCGGTCTCTTTATTATGATACAGTCTACATTATGGAAAAAATTAAGAATAACATGTACAACTAATCAAGGGTTATTTTTACTCAGTGTTATATTTGCACTCTGCAATTTCTTTTCCGAAGGAAAAGAAGGGTTTCAAGCATTGGTCTATCCTAAACTATCAATGGGCACTTCAGGCAACAACAGTGGTGGGATTCTTAAGCCTGTACATATAACATAGCTGGTAAATACTTTTCTAAAACAGTGGGCAAGTAAATGACTGGTAAACCAGACATCACACCATAAATACAGCACCAAAAGGGAACATTATCAATGCTGACAATTCAGAAAATCATTAATGTGCAGGCAGATATTGGAGGCACCATGAGATTGTCATACTGATTTTGTATATGTAATGGATGTCAGGTGCAGATTTATTGTGAAATAAGAGATTCTAGCATTACATTAACCATTAACATGTAGTAAAATGCCCTGATATGCAATTGCTTAGACTATGAGCACTGCAATTCTTCAGGCTTTAAACCCTAAAAAAATCAGTAAGGAACCTCAGTGGTTTCCAGGTGAATATGAAGATCTGTTGTGGAATCAGAAGTTTCCTCATAGCTATAGGCCTTCAGAAGAAAATCTTAAGGTCATTTCTTTGCCTGCAAAACTCATACATTAGATCTGTTTTGGCTCCATCTAGAGATTCATTCACAAATTGACTGTGGTAAAGTCACCTGCCGTGTCCCTACAGGCTTTGTGTAAGAGACAAAAAGGTACGTGGAGTTGAGTACGTACAACTGTTTTTAATGCTTAGATTAGTGCTGTTTCTAAACCATGTGCCCTGTATTCTCAGCCATTCCTAGAATGTGGACCCCACAAAACATGCATGTTTAAAAGGGCCTCTTTTTGTCAGAGTGAACTTTCAGAAATTGACCAAAACTTTCTGCAGAGGTTATAGCTTGATATGTGCTCTGATACATCCTACTTCATAGGTATTCAGCAGCATCCAAAACTATACATTTACTACAGGAATTGTACTTCACTTGTGAAGGTTCCAGCTGGATAATGGGCAGCTTTTGGATTGGGGGCTATTTTCTCTTCCCAACCAGCCTGCTCTGGATGCAATTTTAATGAATTTTCATGTACATAATAGTAGTATTGTTGGATCTCAGTCTAAGCACCATTGCTTCAAATAGTTTCAACACACTAGAGCAATTGCCTCTTTGTAGCCTTCAGCTGTGTGTAGCTTTGTACAGGGGTGTTACTAGGAGGAACATTTCCACAGCACGTTACTGCAGAAGGAGCATTTCTGTCCAATAGAGCTGTCAGCACCTTTAACTTTGGCATCTCAATAGGATCCTGAAGGTCTTAAAGACTCAGAAGCTACTCATAGTATTTCTGTAGTATGAATACACAGATTTAAGTTCAGCACTTCAAGAGGAGACATTGCAGATGGTTAAGTAGCGGGAGTCCTTGGGAAAAATAATCTGTGGAGGGAGAACTTCATCATCCTGATTCCCAGCTGGATAAAAGTCCTGCTTTTCTTCAGGGACACACAGACTTTTCCTACAGATTTCCTTCCATTTCCCATGTAGAACAACTGTTACCCACACACATTTATCTATAGTGTTAAAACACGTCATATGAAAAACAGGAAGGAAAATTTAATATCTTTACCATTTTTTCAGAACTGACAATTTATCATTGAAAAAAAAATCTATATTCACTTCAAAAGTTCAGCTTCTGAGCAAAAGTTAAGAGAAGTTTATTCCCATTGCAAAATCTTTGTTCAGGAACACTCAAATTAAAAACATGGTAAGAAACTAAATACTACAATCAAGATTTGCATTCTGAACAACATAATTCAGTCAGAAATAGCCCCTTCTGCTCAAGCACACATTTTGTGGGATCTAATTTCTATGAAAAGAATGAGACAAGGGAACTAACAAAACCAATAATAATCCAGGCATTTAACAAAAAGTGAATTTAAATCTAAGTACACATCAATGTTTTTAATGTAACATGGCTCACTAAGATTGTATTTTAAAGATCACATGTATGTGCCATCACTTGATTTACAAGCTCCATTCATTTTAGTTTATAGTTTCCTCAGTAAAACAACAGTCTTCCAGAAAGTGCTAGTGCAGCATCCAGAACAAAAACTCTGCTAATTTATCCCAGCTCTTGGCTTGCTACTCCAACATAACTGATTACTAATCTAGATTACTTGTTTAGTGGAGAATCAGCGGGCTTGCTGAAAAGAAGCATGTTAAGGGAAGGGATAGAAACTAAAGTGTTATTGCATTCCCTTTCCGTGTTTTTTTCACAGCTTAAGAAAAGCTGTAAGAAAAGAAGCCAGTTTAGATAAAAAGAAGCAAGTACTGAGTTTCAAAAGAAGGCCTTGCTCATTTGAATATATGAAAAAGAGCAGACCCAAGAGGGAGTAGTCCAGGGATATTGCCTCTCTGCTGGTCCAGCCCAACCCTCGCTCCAGCTGAAAACTCTGCTGGCTCAGACCTGGCTCTGGACCCCGTTCTCCTTGCAGATAGGTACCTGAACTGGTATTTAAAGCGCACCTACAAGCTGAGTCCTGCAGCACTACAGGAGCCAAACTTGTCTTCTAAAATTCTCCTACTGTGCCTGTCCAGAGTAATGAACATTTTGGCAGGGCAAAGAATCTCTGTATTTATATCAAGTCTAAATTTATTTAACATCCACTATAGATGTCTATAGACCAAAAAGATACTCGAGCCAGTAGGATAACTCAGACCATATGTAACACTGAGTTCAAAAGAAAGCATAGCCATTACTCAGAAAAACTCAATTTCTAAGAAGCGTAGTTCATTTTTGCTGCAGACTGATAAATGTGAATCTGAACCCATCTCAGTCACAGAAGATTATTGAGTACACACAGACAACCGCCTCCCAGGTAAGTGCATTAGACTAACCTGCTAAAAAGAACACAGACTATTACCACCTTTCCAGGTACCTCTGAGAACCCGAGTCAGGGATTCTTGTTCAAGAAGACTAAATTCAGGACAGGATGTTGGACAGCGAGTCCCAACCCTGCCTGTGAGGATGGTTCAGCTGGGGAGTTGTGGGGAGGGAGAAAGCAATCACAGATTTATCATGGCAGCTTCTCAGGTACATCTCCCCCCACTTGTGGTCACAGTGACCTGGATTTAGAGCCCTCCCTGGTCACAGTACATCGGCTGGCACAAATCCTGTTCCATCCACAGCCACGGTATGTACCTAACCTTCTAGCCTCGTGAGGTTGAATGAATATACATACCTAACTGAGCGCTCTAGTATCGCCAAAGGCATCCGCTCTCGTATCTGTGAACGTACGTACGTACCCTCCTCCCTTTTTACGGTCACATAAATTCATCCGGCTATTTATTAGTTAGGTACATACCTACCTAACCTAACCATACGCTCGCTCAACCTGACACTGCTCAGAGGCTTCCTTCCAGGCTGCAGATTCCCCTCCTGTCCCTGAGAGCCGAGTCTTGGTTTGGCTACATGTTTGCCAGGTAAACCTTGGCAAGTCATGCTGTCTATGCAGGTCTGTTCTCCCAGCAGAAAGAGCAGTGTAGTACTGATGTCAGCAGTGAAGTACTTCGAAGTCTGATAATAAGAAAGCTGTCATACAAAGGCTTTAGAAATGGAAGCTGTAGAACAGTAGTTAGAAACATTTACTCTTAATTTGGGAAAGCCAAGGATTGCAATCCAACGGAGTAGAAACGAACACTGTGATAGCAGAAAGCCAGGACATTAGGACAGAGATGCTAGAAGGCAGTTAACTGGGTCCTTCTTCATAAGGTATTGGAAACAAGCTAGCCTGGAAGTACTGTTCAAAATACATATTTTATGGAATCATCCACTTCGATCTACATTGAGCCAGCTAATTTTTAGTTTTATATAGTAAGTAAAAGCAAATAAAAGAATTAAAGGAGTGTTGTGGGATTTTTTCTAGGGCTTTTATCTACCAAGTTTCATGTCCTCAAAACACTTGAGAGCAATAGTTTAAGAGAGAGTCATGAGAAGTAAAACAGCAAAGATCATGTAGAAGCTTCACCAGGCTCTCAACTGACAAAGCAATCACTAAAACTAAATCATAGTAATAATAAAAGTAACATCAGCTACTAGTTAACACTGTACCCAAGTTAGAGCTAAAAACCCCTTCGCCTTCAACACTTTGAGTTATAAATAAATGCAACATCCTGGTTCCTTTAGTCTTCCAGAGTAAAGAATGTTATAGAGATAGACACTACTACATAATTGGTTTAATTTCTTCTTGACACATAATTAACACTTCCTGTGTCCAACTAAAACTAACTGAACTGTCACCCACTAATTAAGCTGCTTTCAATCCTGATGTCTTCTCCCAAAAAGGGGGGGAGGGGTATATTAGCAGACCATCTGCATCAAGGAAAGTCCCACCCAATTTTTCTTTCTCCTTTCACAAAAATATATTTCAGTAGTAGGAGACAATAGTAAAAAAAAAAAAGAAAAAAGAAAAAAAAGAATTTCAGGTTAAAGAAAAGAAGTTAAGATTATTAAATTAAGACTGGCACAAAAAAAGTGCCAGTATTGCAATTTACAAGTTAGGGTTGTTCTCTTACAATTTAGTTGTGTTAAATAATACCTGGCAAAAGAAGCTCAAGAAAAAAAAAAAAAAGGAGTCTACCTGCTTTTCAAACTAAAACTAGAGATACTTGGAGCCTTCCTTAAATACCATTTTCCTACTTGTCTTGGCTCACTATCTTATTTCTGTCTATCTTGGAGGCCTTATTACAATGATGTGTGATATACAGTATTCATATCAAAAATTTAAACAGATTGTGCTGAAATTATTAGGTGCTACTGTGGTATTCTATACATGAGATATTCATAGTGATCAAGACTTTAAATCTTCAACTGAATTTTATTGTGCAATAAAAAAGAGCATAATATTGTGGATAACAGATGCCATCAGATACGGCAGAGTGTGGTAATCCTTGCACAGCTCTTAACAGAGCGCAGTAGGAGTGGAAACGTGCCATGGGTAGAGCTTCACGACACCGCTGCAGGGCCTGGGGAGCATGCATTCACCGCAGACGGCCAGCACTCCAGGCAGACTCCAAAGACTAGTTAAGTTGTGCAGAACGCCTCTGACTGCCAGAGCAACTCAGGATGGGAAGCATGGAAAGCATGTGGCAGGCTGGCTAGTTAAACTGGATTTACAGCCTTTCTGCATTGCCAAAACAGTGCTAAGCAAGTGAAGCGTAACACTGCTGCTTACACCTCCCTCTGCTCCCTTTTCCTCCTCTACTCTAGGTTTTCCTTTGCACGTGGCTTCTTCCCCATATACATCCCGTGGCCCTATGACTGTACACTCCCTTATTTCTCATTGCTTTCCTCCAACCAAGTACCTACTTATTTCATAATGAAAGACATTTGGGGCAATGAGTAGTTTATATGAAGAAATACTTAAAGATAAAAACCTCCACAAAAAGTTTTTTATCTGCTAGAAAAATAATTCAGGGAAAATTGCTTACAGCTCTGAACTTTGAAAATCTGCTCTTATTTGAAATATGACCAAGGTCACAAGTACTTCTCATTTTCATGGATCAGGCTAGAAATGGCTGGTGTGATCACCTATAGACAGACTGAAAAATGATGGATACTTTGTGTAGAAAATTGTTTCTGAACAACCTTATTCTTTTGTAGCACTTGCAATTCATGAGCTCAGTACTTGATTTTTCAGACTTTTCAGTCATGAAAAACTGCACCATATAAGAGCCTACTTACACCTAAACCTGTATTTAGGCAGGGCACAGGTATTTTTGGGATCCTAGATGCCTGGAGTAGTCTGGTATGGTACAAAAGCTTTTAAGAAAAAGAAGTATGCCAGATAAGGAACGACACAAAAGAGAACTGGCACAATCACGTTTAAGATCCCTGAAGACAAAGAAATTCCCACTAAAACTTACACCTAATGAAACCAGTTGAGGAGAACATTTTGCCTGGGATTTGGGAGACTAAAATTTTGTTCCCTTCTAAGCTCGACTGTTTTCAGATTCGTATCTGTCCACTCTGCAGTTTCCCAATCATAGCTAAAATCGGGATCTTCTCCCTGCCTTAGACTTTGGCACAGCTTCAATAAGGAGCAATGTGCAGAGATTTTCTCAGCTACAGTTCTGGAAGCTGGGAGATGGAAGGAACGGTTTGAACAAAACCCATGCATCTAGTTTCCTAAGTGTGAGCAAACCAGGGACACCACTTTGATTGCTCGAGACTCAGAACTGATGGTAAGCCCTGCCTAATTCTCTAAAAAACACATGGGTCCCAGTCCTCAGGAGAGAGCTGCGAGATCTGGATTCCAAACGGGCAGAAGCAGCAAAGCCCATAAAAGGTGCGTGAAGTCCTACCATCCCTCTCCTGAGTGCTATTTATACAAAGATTTAAGGGACTTGGACTATTGTAGCACACAATGTAACAAGTTCCCTTGTGAAGCGAATAACATCCACCTCACCCACAGTTCTGAAGTCCACTCTGGGTAGCCAGACATCTTAAAACAAGGCTCTAACTTGTGTCCCTTGAGTACCTAAAGAGCCTGCATTTAGTAACTTCTACTGAGTAAGAGAGGCTCCAGGACTACCCTCAACAAACCTCTTAGAAGTACAGCACATGCTTTAAAGTAAGAAAAACACCCAAACCTCAACTTAAAAATGACCACTGACAAAGAATCTGGCACACCACTGGTTAAGTGTTCCAGTGTCTCATTATCTTCCATTAAAATTGTTTGCTTAAAGCCAAAATTTATCTGGCTTCAATTTCAAGACATTTCATCCTATTATTGCTTTGTTAGATCAAAGAATTCTCTATTATCGAACTACTTTTCTCCATGGAGGTAATTATAGGTAGATACTCATTTTGTAACCATGTCTGCCTTTAAACTGAATAAATTAAGCTCTCCGAGTATTATAAGGCATGTGCTTGATTTCTGGCACAAGAACTGGATACTGCATTTGGCACTAGTGTAAGCACTACTGGAACAAAAGCAGTATTACCTCCCCCATAACCGTTTGATATTCCCTTTTTAATGCATCCAAGAATCGCATTTGGCCAAGTGGGAGCTTATGTTCAGCTGACGATCCATCACGTCTGCTAACTTTCTCTCAAAACACCAATTCTTGGGATGGGCTCCCATTCCATTTCCAGATGTATGACTTTACACTTGGTGATGGTGAAACAGGCTGTATGAGCTGGACACCAGCAAAGAATGGAATACCAATTAACTGTAAAGCCTACAAACCTTAGCATGCCTGAAAAATTTGTGAGTTGTTAGCATTTCAAACAGTCTCCTGTTGCTTCTCCAATAGCTATTAGGTAAAGCTTCTGGCTTCAGTTCTGAGGAAAAAAAAAAAGATGTTGGTAATTCTGAGAGGATAGGAGTTCACAGAAACTTTATTGCAGAATGTGTCAGCAGCAGCAGAAATGGACAGTGAGAAAAATAACAGCATGTTTGCAAGAACCTGAACTTTATCAGAATGTTGACAAAGAGGCTGCACTATTTATTGTTTAGGGAACAAGAGAGATTGTCTTTATCAGCTACATTTTTAACTCAAATTACCTCATAAATGCTCCAAAATGTACTATTCAGGCATTGAATAAGTGGCTCATGCCTCATTTCCACTGCAAATTCTGACCTTAACTACCAGATCATGAGCCGTTTCTGTAATTGCCTACTATGGGACATGCCTGAAGAGTGATACTAAAAATTCTGAAAGCTATGCTAGTATAAAAGGTGACCAACTACGCAGAATTACTGGCTTAAATACAGCTACACTTTAATATTAGTTCCCACACTATGTATTAACATTTTCCAGCTGTTATCTGAAAGTGCATTTCAGAGGCAGGTAAGAAAAATTAGTTGCTCGAGTACCATGAAAACCAAAGTAACTTTCCTCTCACTAATGCTTCAGTGCATGTATTCCATAAACAAAATTTGGGACTTATGGTGCGTTATCACACAAACAGGGTCTTGTAGCACTGATTAACTTCATGAGTTAATCTTTCATTCTCTATCCCTATCATAAAAGTTTGCTATCCATTTGTATGCCCCCGATAGCCGAATTTCATCGCCCAGTAGGGCAGTTCCAAGCTGTAAGGAATCAAATTGTTCTCTTACAACTTCAAGACAAGAACTGAGGTTTCCCATTAATAGTGTAAAATGATTATTGTAACTTTCACCAAAAGATTTTTTCCCCTTCATCCACCAACTTTTTGAAAATATTTTTCCTCATAAATCATACTGCTTATCACTTTACAAAGATGTTGTTGCAGTTTAGCCCCAGTCAGCAACTCAGCCCCACACAGCCACTCACTCACTCACTCCCCCCTGGTAGGATGGGGGAGAGAATTGGAAGAGTAAAATCAAGAAAACTCATGGGTTGAGATAAAGACAGTTTAATAGGTAAAAAGCAAAAGCTGCACACACAACCAAAGCAAAACAAGGAATTCATTCAGCACTTCCCACGGGCAGGCAGGTGTTCAGCCATCTCCAGGAAAGCAGGGCTCCATCACGCGTAACGGTTACTTGGGAAGACAAACATCACCACGCCAAACATCCCTCCCTTTTTTCTTCCCCCAGCTTTATATACTGAGCATGACATCATATGGTGTGGGATATCCCTTTGGTCAGCTGGGGTCAGCTGTCCCAGCTCTGTCCCCTCCCAGCTTCCTGTGCACCCAGCAGAGCATGGGGAGCTGGAAAAAGTCCTTGACTAGTGTAAGCACTGCTTAGCAACAACATCTCCACTTTATCAAGTTTTTCACACAAACCCAAAATACAGCCCCATACTCACTATTATGAAAAAAAACACAACTCTATCGCAGCTGAAGCCAGGACAGATGCCTAACAAATTAAATGCTTTTATGGTTTTCACCTCATTCACTCATCAAACCCTTTTCAGTTATGGATCAGTAGCCTCATTACTTGCACTGAACAGCTGTAACAAACCACTAAGTTCTTCTGATTTAGTGCAGTTATTAGCTTAAATGGACAAAGGTGTTGGTATTTTCGCATTTAGACATAAGCTGTTATTAGATTTTGGAGCTCAACTCCCAATAGGGTAATTGTCACTTCAGGTTTTAGAACTCAGTTGTTCAAGTAACTGAAAACACTGACCCATCTGACACTCAGCTCTTTTGCCAATGTCCTAACACAGTAACAAAGAAAAGCACACAACTATTTTCAGTTAAGCCACTATCTTAATTTCCTGAGTTATTTAAAAACAAAACTAGCTTTTGACAAGCTTTAAAAAACTAGCATTGCTGTTAAAAAGCTTAACTAAAACTAAGTGCAGAAATGAGCTTTTGCACAAATTGGAAAAAAATAATCCATGCCAGTGCTTTTTAAATGGACATCCTTCTTTGGAGAAGTATGTAGATACAGCCTGCCTGTAACTGAGAAAAGCACTTCAGTCAGAGCAGAGGTGAGTTGTTGATCTGTTGTACTGTGTCTCAGCAGGCTACGGCTCCTTCAGCGAAGTGCTCTCAAGAGAAGTCAGTATTAATGCAAGCCAGGTTACGCACTTCACCAGTCCCTGGGTTTCTAACCTGTACTCAGCTAGGCCTACCCATCAGCAACAACTGTTCATACCCTCATCAATCCTGTGGTCTCCACTGCTACAGTATCCAAAATCGAACACTGTCAACAAATTATGTAAAGCTGAGAAATTATCTAGAATGTGGAAAATAATTTGCTATTTTATATAAAGTATTTTATGTTTCCTTTGGTGAAAAATTCCTGAAGATGTTCAGAGCTAGAAGTAATTATGATTATCTTAAAATCAGGATCTTAACGCATTAGGAACTGATTTACCCTTTCCTCTTCTCTACATAGAAAAATCTTCTCACACAGCTTTCTGGTGGACTACAACTAAGCAGGAATCCTGTCCACTCAACAGCATTCAGCTCAGCTCGCCATTTACTGTACTTCTAAATCACGACAAAAATAAATGTTGCCACTCAAAAACTAATCTGTTACCTGCATGAACCCTTCAAAATTTTCTTCCTCCAAATGAAGGTGAAATACTGCTAATTCAGACTATACGTGGCTCTTAGAAACAGGTTACTCCGAAGTTAACTTAGCAACCAGCACCACCAGAGAAGAGGATCACGAAAAGAGACCAACTGAGATGACACACTGTTTTGTGCAAGATGGTTTTATTAACAGACCAGAGTTTGAAAGACTGCAGCTGGGCATCTGAATCTGCAAGGGAAAAAAAAAAAGTATCATTAGCCATGTGTAGATTTGAAACTACTTTGGCCACCTGAAGAATTCATACATTTCTACAGTTTATAGGTTGGGCTGAAAATACTAATTTTATTTCACTGGATAGTAACTACTGGACTTCAGTAGTCTTGCACACATTAACTAACTTCTATATTAACATCTCTTCACTCAAAACAGTTTTCATGTGCCAGAAGTAACAGGATAAACGTTGATAACCTTAAACTGTTGGTACCCATTTTCCTACTTGTCTAAAAGCAGAGCAGGGGAACCTGATTTAAAGACATACTGAGGCATTGTGCGTATTCTAACCTTTGCTGCAGTAACTCTATTTTCAGCACATTTCAGGGACTGTTTACCTACAAAAATGAAAGGAAAAAGCAGACTTGAGACCAGTTCCTGTAAAGTTTGCTTGAGTGCTAATGGAATTCACTATCTTGACAATACTTAATTATCAGAATTCAGTATCAAGTGCTACGTTCTTTTTCCCCAATCTATATGAAGGAAGTATTTTTTGTTTTTAAATTTATTTGAGACTACCACTTAAGTAATAAGAAATAAAGACAAATAGCAGGAAACCATCTACATATAGATAAGAGGAATAAATACTCATCTTCAGATAAGTACTGTCATTCTGAAGGGCTGTGTAAGAGTACTGCCAAGATCTCCCCTGAACCTACTGTTCTAGCTGCCCATTACCTCAGCAGAAACTACAACATTCTTCTATTTTCTACATGTAGGTTAACTGTCTTTTAAACATACACTCTATTCATAACAGTAAGAAAAGAGCAGGAGACAAGAACAATCAGTTAGCTTTACCCCTGAGGTGTGCTCATTTGCAGCCCAAGCAGAACAACTAACTGCTTATAAGCATAAAATAATAAACTGCAAGGTCACTTCCTAAACTGAAAGACGGAGTAAAGCCCTGGTGTCTGCTACTTACATGGGATGCTGAGGTAAAAGTCTAATGAAAAACACAAGCAACCAGCTGAATATCCCTAGTTTCTCTGCTGATATACTACTACTCACAGGCATTTATAGGCAGTGCAATAGTGAACTAGACACTTCCCTCCTGTAGGGAGGCTCCTGAAAACTCAAGACCACCAGTATACTTCTGATGTTTGTCAGCGAAGACAGAGGAGAAAGGATCTATGCTGGCAGAAAAGCTGCAGGGTTTCAATTAAAAATTGCAGTTTCCATCTTATGCTCAGATACCAGACAGGAGCATAAACTGAAAGCAGTTTTGCTCTATCTTGGTTATGAAGCCTCATGCACTAACTTAAGGGAAACATCTGCCGATACTGAACTTGTAACAGTTTGTGCCACCAGCAGCAAAATTTCTACAAGAATGCTGTGAGTAACGTAACACCACCCCAGGCACCAAGCCTCACAGCAATTCTGCTTCTCAAACTTACCCGCTTCTTCCCATAGTCAAGCTAAAAAGCTTTACAATAACACCATCCCCAGTAAGCAACTACTTTCCTATGGCGCAAGTTTCCACATGCCCTGTAACCAGCGCTTTAAAACTCTGCTGCTTCACAGATGGAGACAACAAAGCAACGTGCAAAGACCTTAGGGGAGTGGAAACTGAGGAAGAACAGCCTACAAAAAAACTTCCAAGGAAAAAGCAGCTGTCAAACAAGAAGATATTTCATAGGCATCCTTTAACTCCCTAGACAGACAGCAAACCTTGATGAACTCAACTTGCTATACCTTGTTGGCTATAAAACCATTTTAAAAGGCTTAAGAAACAAAAACTCCCTCCCTTTAGTAAATTTAATTTCTGAGAACTCATCCAAACAGCAACTGCACCAGTTTTAAGCTGTAAAGTCACATCACTACCCAGTGATTTTTTTATTTTTTGTTTATTTATTTATTTTTATTTTTAAATAACCAGTTCTCTGGAAGTTAGAAATTCTTAAGTTAACTGCACATCTGATTTCTTATTAACCCCCCCACCCCCCAAAAAAACCCAAAAAACAACAAACCAAAAAACAACAAACCAAACCCAAACAAAAAACCCAAACAAACCAATCAAAAACGACTGCCTTTGGAGGAATCAGTTTGGGGAAAATGGGATCCTTGCCCACTATTCTTTCCAAGCACCCTATCACAACAAAGTTTCCTTAAATTCCAGCTTATTTGACATAACAAAGACATTTATCCTTGACTGAAAGTAAGATATGGGCAACACCAAAGCTAGATTAGTGTGTAAAAAAGGTGAAAAAGCAATGGGAAGTACAAGAACTCTGAAGACAAAGTTTTTGGCTTTGAACAGCAGAGTGACAATAGATAAGAGAGACTGTTTGAACTAGATACTAACTTTAGGACTCACCTGTCACTGTCAAACTGCTTTAAGTGTTAATAAACTTCCCCATTTCTAAACGAGTTCTATTCAAATGGACACATTAGTCTTTCAAAATTACTATCCTGATCACATTAACATGAAAGCTTAAACTGAACCATTTTGAAGCTGGAACAAGCTGAAAATTTAGACCATTAAAATGGTCTAAATTGATAATTTAATTTCTCCCAGGCCTAAACAGGCTTTTACAGCAGAAATTAGACAATCTGAAAAAAACACTGTACTTGCAATCACAAGATGCTGATTGTATTAAGAATTCATGAATCAGGGCTGAAAATTTTAGCCAACCTCTCAAGGCTTCCCATTATAAAACCCAAATAAGGCTGTAAAGCAAGTTATTGGTAAATGAAAAATAAGTTACTAGTAATGTTTACACTTCCTAAACGTATCAGCTATAATGAAGATTTCATTTCTTCATCAACGTTTAAACTTTAGTAAGACTTTAAAAATAAAATCACAACGCTGTATTGTCCAAGTAGCTTTACACTGTAGGTACCACCCAAACATCAGTGAAGACATATCAAACCTGAATGTTCAGCCACTAATGGCAGCAGCCTACACAGAGACAGAACAGTGGCTCGTATTAACCTTTGGTCATATCTCACCATTAGTTCATTCTCCTTATGAGTCTGTTGATCTGATCTTCTCTGTTACCAGCATCCCCACCTTCCACGAAGTGGATCGTTTTCTTCTTCATTCCACCCCGAGGAGAGGATAACTTGAAGGGCCAAAGGAAGTTGTTCACAACTTTGAAGTTCTTGCCAACAGTGTAAATTTCATGGATCACATCTTCCATGCAGATGATGCCAAACTTCCCTAAAATTCAGAAACGTTGTTTTCAGAAGGGCTACAGAGCCACTGGTAAATGACAGCCTAGAAGTTAAGAGTTATTTTTGTCATACCTACTTATTCCAATAAACTTCAGGAAGTTAAAAAGCACCTGCTCTGTCACGACACCCAATGACTGACTTTTCCAATTAAAATGGGTTAGCTGCAGCCAACTCAAAGTTATTTAGTTGTTACATTTGGCAAGAGGCATCAGTATCAACTGCTGTAGCCAGCAATAAGGAATAACAAAAACAAACCTCACTTAGTGAATCTTAGGAAAATCGACTGTGTTCTTTGAAGAAAAGCTAGATTAAATACAACTAAACCCTAGCTTATGTGTAGCTCAGGGAAATTCACTTAACTACTTATACTGTTGATTAACGCAACAGCTTGTTTTCTTAATGCCTTTCCACAGACTTCAGTGATATGTTAAGATTTAACTGCTCATAAAATACAATGCTAAAAAGGAAAAATTATTATAGCATAATACTTGTACCTTTAGAATCTGATTACCTATTGCACTGGAAAACATGCAAACATGACACAGTCAAATTTGAATACACAAATCAAGTTCCAAAAATGGGAGACACATCAGTCTTTGCTTTCATTCCTGGCATGACTGGAAAAGGAGAAGCCTCCTAGAGCAGCCCATTTCCTAACAACTGACCACGACGCTTTGTTTTTACTGAACACACTAATGCCTTTACTAGCTCATTTTTCTGACAGGAAGTTTAAAAAAAAATAAATTCTGTTTACCAGACCATGAAGGTCTAAGACACGAACAATGTCTAATGTTAAATTTGAAACTTCAGAGCGATGTATAAGCTTCCTTCCTGCTGCAGCACCTCTTCATTACTGGAAGATCTACTGACCCATTAACTGTCAAGGAATTTACATTTAAAATTACAGATTTCAAATGCTAAAATTTGATTGTTTACACTGGTTTTCAATACTTTATAATGAAAGTTACTTCCATCTTGCTTTGTATTAAGCTATACAGACAGAAGTAGAGATTATTAACCAACCACTACTGTTCTCCAGAGACAACTAAAGGATAGCTGTCCAGTTTAGCATTAATAATCCAAATGGAACAAGTTGGATTGTTGTTTTGTTAAGTAAAGCAGTATTTACCAAGACGTTTCTGAATCAGGGAATTATCAGTAAGAGCAATGCGCTGCTTGTTGATCTTGCCATAACCACGCTTGTAGATCAATTCATGCACAGACTTCAGATTGGGATAACTGAAACAGTGAAGTTAAAAAAAAAAAGGAACTATTAGTCTTTGCAAGCCACCTTCCAAGTTAACATCCCCAAATGAAACTTCCATAACAATTTAAGATCATTTCAGCATGTCCCAATTGTAAATACAAAAGCAACAGAGAAGCAAATCTTACTCGTACTGAGCTCCTGACAACGCTAGTTTGAGAGGTTAATCATACCTAGCAAGCATTGCTTTTTAAAGCACTGCTTTGATCATGTTTTCAACTCAAAGCGGGGAGAGCACACAGAAGACATAAAAACACTTTGAACACAAGGGAAACCTGCAAGTCTAGTGTAGCAACATGCAAAAGCCACTGAACATTTGCACCCTGATTCAATAAAGCTCGCCATTTCACTCACCCCCATGCAATATAGGGTTCAACAATCCGCAACATGTTGATAGAAGCTTTGTTGAGTTTTACAAACGTGCCATTAAAAATCTGACGCAGGCGAAGAAGCTGCAACACCTTGCGGACCTTCGGGCTGACACCGTTGGTACTACAGAACATAGGAAAAAGCCTCAATTATCTATATCCGAGAAAATGTTAACTATCAGGTTAAAATACCCACAATAGTGTGATTTGTTTCATGTGAGAACAACTATTTTACCCATTACCCAAAGCAAGCTTAGTGAATTATTTACTATATCGCTATATATTGCTATATATTTCAGTATTAAGTTCAAGCAGATTTACATCCATGAAAAGAATGGAAATAAGCATTGTACTGAAACAATGTAGAACTATCCTTGTGCTCTCCTGAACATAATTCTTCCAATCACACCTTTTTTTTTAGTTTTCTGTAACACTTCACCAAAGGAGAGTTAAACAAACACTTCAACCAAAGGTAGTAGTATGTATGGGAACACTGGCATGCCACTTATTGAGATTAAGGCGGAACAGAACTGCCTGTACCTATTTGTAGCCTTGCCTTCTTCACAAAAATCAGGGATTCCTAAAGACAGTAGACATAGCCAGCATAATGATTTTGCACTTAATCAAATAAGCCCCTGGTGCATATTCAACTTTACTGCCAATAACTTTCCATGCCACCAGCAGAAGGCTTGGCTTTATGTACATATTTAAGCCCTCAAAACAGGCAGATAACAGGAAAGCCAATTTCAGTGGTTTTGAACATAAAATTGTTTATGTCTGCAATTCAATCTTACCCTCTTATCCTGATCACAAATGCCAGTTTTGGTTCCGCTGGAACATAGTAATTGCCAGCTTTTCGGGCCATCCTGGCCATACGGATCTCCTGCCTATACATGTGCCTGTACTCCTTGTGGTAAGCTTGGGCTCTTGCATAGATGAGACTTCTTTGCGTCTTACGAAACTGAAATAAATTGAAAATTATTTAAGATTATACAATGCCTTTTTACACATGAAAGTCACCTTCAAATAACATAGCATACTATAGAACTTCCCACAAGTAACACAAATTAAAGGAACATCACAGACTTTAGAATCACTCTCAAGTGATATTCTACAGAATCTGGCACAGCAGTGCTGCTTTACCTTGAACAATGTTATCATGTGTCAAACTTAACCTCGCAAAGGCTATAACCTCTTGCCTTGCAGAAGACTAACCTCAATCTTATAGACATCTTTGTACACTTTGCCCTGACTCTGCCCAGAACTGGTTTGTTATTGACAAAAAAGAAACAAACACACAAAAAAACAAACACAAACAAACAAACAAACAGGCTTACTGCAAACTTCTGTACTGTGTTACATCAGCAGTAGTAGCTGATATTGCAACATATAAGCAGTTCAAGTTAAGGAATTATGAAATATTCACCTTTTTTATAGCCAGTATCTTCTTCTGACGTTTGGCTTTTATAGCTGCATAAGCCTGCCGCTTTTTCAGCAGGCTTTCTGGTACAGATGGCACCTTCTTTGCTCTAAATGAACAGAGAAAAGAATCTCTTTTAGCTGATAGGAAGAAACTGGGCTTTAAGAGTTTGCATTGATATTTGTCTTGTGTTACTTTAACACGCGTGCAGGCCTCACTGCCACAAGACAGTTCACTTAAGTATCTCCCTTGCTCCCACTGTCACCAGGCCTCAGCGCTGCCTGAACAGATCACCTTTTACACTAGACAAGGCAATCTGTCTGGCTGTTGAGCCGCACACAACCTACATACACAACCATAAAGACTGAGACTGCCTGAGTGACAAGAAGTTTTTGCCACAATCCAATCTGTAATAAAAGAAAGTGTTTCAAGCGCATCTCTTACAGGTTAGTAAACATCTCAAACGAGTGCTCTAAGAGAAGAACTAGTCTGGCAGTATTCTGAAATTTATTTCACAGGACTTTAAACTTACTAATTTTAAACTCTCAGACGCGACAGAACCTGCAATACCAGGGTTTCTAGAGCCATAATTACCCGTCTGAGCTCCGGTCCTATGCGTACCGGGCCACGGCTCCCTACCGGAGCCGCGCACGGCTTAGCGCCCCCCGCCAGGTATGGGAACGCTGCCGCCCCGGGCCCCTCACCCAGGAACGGCCCTCGGGGCCCAGCTCTCCCTCCCCCCCTCCTCCCCTGCCCGCCAAGGACCGGCGGGGCAGCGACCGCCGCCTGCGGAAGGGACGGGACCGGCGGCGGCTGCGGCTGCGCCCCCGCCGCGCTGGGCCCTGTCCTCCCGCC